>JAODAL010005668.1:0-141001 GCA_025379985.1 Phyllomedusa bahiana | reverse complement strand
CCGTCTACGTCAATTTTGTCTTTGATATGACTATTAGTGGCGTATTTGCGGGTGTGCGCCAGGTTTCCTCAGGCACAGAGGTCAGGGAGAACTGGGCCTGAGGGTGAGTTTTGGCCCTTGTGAGAAGGGTAGATTGGTGGATGTGTGTTCAAAACCAGGTGTTTTGGGGTGTTGTGTAAGGTTGGAGGATGTGGGAGGTGATATATTTTTTGCTGGTTGTGTGAGGCGCGGGATGTGCTAGTGTGAAAGGGCAGTTATGTGATATGTATGAGATAGTCGTGCGGGCCGATGAAATATAATTTGTAGTGGACGACAAGTGTTGCAGTAGGCTGTCGACTTTTCCTCCTCACAACGCGCCTTTCTGCCTGAGCACCCTGGAGCATTTGATTTGCAGGAACCGAGTTGGGCCCTGAGTGTCTGCATGCAAGGCTGCGGGCGTCTTGACTCTGGAGGTGGGTTAGTGTGGTGGTGCATATATGTCCAGGGTGGTTTTGAGAGTTTCGTTGTAATGTTTGACAGCCAGTTCAGGTCAGGAATGTAGGGAGGAGATTGGGGCAATGAGGACTGTATGGTGTCCAATGAGTTTCCTGGGGTTGTTTAGAATGGGTGCCAGGATTATATTCCTGAATTGGGTGGGATGAAGGGGTCATGGTAACGGTATGTCCAGAGAAGGCTGAGAATTGATAGTAAAAGATGATAGTTATGATCAGAGAGTGCACGATAAGGAGAAATTAGTGAAGTGTTACGAAATGGTTTCGAGATGGTTGGAGACAAGCAAGAAGGACCAGAGTAAAGAGAGTTGCCATCCTTAGTAGGCGTATGAGGTGTAGTGGAGAAGGTGGTAAACTCAATTGCAATGAGGCCAAGTATTGGATGATGGTCGAAGTGAAATGACTTAATGAATGGAATTAAGAGGGGCACGATAGGATGTTATGGAGCTCATGATAGAGAGGAAGCGATGGGGGGTGGTCATCAATGGGGAAGTGAAGTCACGCGTCTTTGGTTGTCCGGGTGGTGGGCATTTCAAGACAGAGAGGAGAATTAGGGGGAGCAGCAGCGAAGGATGAAACCTCGGAACGATGGCCGGGGTGAGCCGGGGGCGTATGTATTCAAATACTGCTAGAACTCGCTTGGATGGAAATATGGCTCCGAAAGAGTCTAATGTGTGGTTTCAAAGGAGGGGGGAAAGTGAGGGAGTTGTGGTGGTGTGGGGGATAAATGTACTACTGGTAAGTGCAGTGGTGGTAGAGAGAAGTATGACCGACTTCCCACCCCTGGGATCTTGATTCTCAAGGTCAGTGGGGGGGGTGTGGGTGAAGTGTATGGCCGCCCATAGGTGAGAGCGGCAAGGGAAGCCAGAGTATTGTCAGACTGTGAGGTCGAACATTGAGCAGGGTTTTGGAGTGCGGGTAATGATGAAATGAAACAGGTCATGAACAGCAAAAGTTTAGTGAGTTTGTGCCATACAGAGCGGGAGTTCCACAAGGGCACACATTTACAAGGGGCAGGCGCCAAATAAGAACAGTTCTACAGGAATTGTGAGCAGGTTAGGAACGAAGGTGTTTCTATGGTAGGGAGGCGGGAAGGTATGGGGGACGGTGGGAAGATGAGCCGTTAAAGGAAAAGGAGGGCGGGGGTTAGAGAGGGATAAGATGATGCATCTGCTAGGAGAGATGAAGCAGCGAGAATGAAAAGCGACAGCAGATGGTTAAGTGATGAGTATGAGCGGCGTTTTGTGCAGCACTATGCCTGCAGGCCTGTCTCCCTTTGGGTGGTTTAAAAAAAGGCGGGAGATACAGTGATGTGGGATGTATGACATGGGTGAGGGGGGAGGATAGTCGGCGAGTGGATTTTGAGATAGAATGGTCAGGGGGGTGTGATGAGGGGTGATGGTTGGTTGTTTATTGTGAGGGGTGGGTGGATGAAGTGTTAAGGATTGGGCTGTTGGCAAGGTAGATAGCATTTGTGAGAATGGTGAAATTGTGGAATCTAAAAATAATGTATGTCACAGAATAGCTTCCTCATGGCCCACTTATGCCCACTCTTCGGTCTTATTTTTCCAGATCAATTACAAACTATCACTTCTAAAATCTAGCAATTTCATAATCATGTACTTAGTATGTTGAAATGCGATTACGATTGACTGAGGTCTGATTGGACCTAGCTCAACTTTAAAAGAGCTTTATAGTGTGGCCTGGTGGAGCTGGTTCATTCCTATCATCTAGGTGATCAGGTGTCGTAATATGGGTGGTGAGTAACACAAATTTGACGACTCGTCTTCACAGTAAATTATATGAAACTTGTCTAATGAGTGAAGATTGTGTTGGATGAGTGTTCGAGATTTGGAGTTCTGTTATAATAAGCTAAGAGGAGTGATTTATAGCACTCTTAAGGTTTGTGTATTGAACTCAGACGAGAGCAGGGGGCGTGATGTGCTGATTTTTTCTGTTCGCAACGTATGTGTAAAATGTGCATTCAAATTAATCAGTGCAGCATGGAGATTTCGCGATCATGTGGATGGGTTTTGTAGGGGTTGTTAGTTAACTGTTACACATCACAATGTAGTACAATTTCAAAGGAGATGCACAATATACTTCGTCAGCAGATATTTCATGTGTGGTTTGGGACCTGCGAAAGAGGGTTGGTGAGTTCACAATCATTGAAACTCGAGAGATAGTAATATTCTACACATATATGACAATATTAATAACGTAGCAGCAATCATGAAGGGTTTGTTTTGTGTTCTGAGGGTTCTGTAGGTATAACAGAACGATACATACCAATCATAATGCACAAATAATACAGCGATTATGTTCAGAGAAGGGATGGTGAGGGATGTAGTTCACACAATACCAATTCATAATGATCAATATATTTTTATATGATACCCACGTAGGTAGGTATATTGGTTACATGTCACCCAAGCGGTGTATAGGCAGTTATATGTCCCACCTTGCAGGCGCTCGCTCGCGCTCTCGGTTATAGGTCCCCATGTAGGTATATGGCAGGTTACTAGGTTCGTCCCAGTGGGTATCATAGGCGGCTATAGGTCCCCCAGCAGGTATATAGGTACTGCAGTTACAGTATCCCCTGGTAGGTTATACACGGCAGGGTCCTAAGGTCGCCCCAGCAGGGTATACAGGCAGGCTCTATAGGGTCCCACCAGTAGGTATATAGGATAGGGGTGTAGGTCCACCAAGTTAGGTGTATTTATAGGGCAGTGGTGATAAGGTTCCAGTAGGTATATAGGCAGGTTATAGGATCCCCCAGTAGGTATATTGCTGGTTATAGGTCCCCCAGCAGGTATTCATAGGCAGATTATAGGTTCACTCAGCGGTAATGAGTTTCTTACTGGGCTCATTAAAAATAAAAATCTAACAGTAGTCACATTTCCCCCGCTCCCTGAAGCTTTGCACAGGTGGCATGACGTCATCAGGCTGCGCATGTAGCATGATTACGTTCTCACACTGCCTGTGCTGTGTACTCCAGTAAGCCGCAAGCCTGCTGCCATCGCCGATTGTCAAGGTCCCAAGCTGATAGCTTAGTGACCGGTATCAACTCAGGACCTTAACAATTGGTGACAGATGCTGGCGGCGCCGGGGACTACTGGATTAATTATCTAACATCCAGGAAGGTCGGGTGACGCCACATCCCCCCAATTAGCTTTACTCCAGAGCTATTACACACAGTAGTGGAAAAAAAATAGGGGGGGCGGGAGTGTTGTGTCATTCATATTTTAAGACTGGACACCAGTGTCCGGACTGTGGATGTCTGGGGGCCCACAGGTGGGAGTTTGATTCTAGGGGGCCACCAGTTGAGAGTTTATGGGCCCACCAGTGGAATTTATTTTAGGGGCCCACCCTACAGCTACTGTAAATGACTGTATATGCCTCCTATATGCTGTCTCTTGCTTTTTGCCTTTGTTTCTATGCTTTTTTTGCCTCTTTTGAGGATGTACATGCAGTTAAAAAGCAACTCCAGGTCTACCATGATCAGGGGCCCACCGGGGGTTTCCCCTATTCCCCTATGGGCCAGTCCGAGCCTGACTGGCACAATTTTGTGTGCAGTCGTAGCTCTGCTTAGAGATAAATGTAATAGTAGTCGAGAGACATGTATTAGTGTCAGGGGTGCGCTCTATCTTTACTAGCTAAACGGGTGTTGAACCTTGTATGTTGTTTCTTTAGCATGTAGCAGATCTTCTCACAAAAGGAGCCTAGCGCGAGATTGTCAGGATCAACTTCCTTAACTTTCCGCACCAAAAACAGATGTTTTTCAAGTAGCCGAGGAACAGGAGCCCTCATTTACTAATGTTCGGTGTGGAGCATACCAGAAAGGTGTGTCTTAAAAACACGCGCGCGCTCAAAACTTGGTGTATTTTTGGCGCAAGCATGTCATGACCTAGTTTATATTATGGGTACATCGACACTTTCTGCTCACTGCTCAACAGGTAGATGTGGCCTACCAAAAAGTGGGCATGACTATTGGAGCCACACAGAATGCACCAAAATTGTGCCAAAATTCTGGGGTCGAAAGCAAGATAAAAAACCTTTCAGACAGCGGTAATAAATGAGGGTCAGGATTTTAAAGCGGGGAGGGTGTTCCAACTTTTGACCAACTCTTGAAGTTGTAGTGTGAAAAATGTACTGGTGGAAATTGTTTGGCTCTGGGACGCGCCGACACTTATTTTCGCTCGAGGGGTTGAGAGTGTCATATGAATTCATTTAGCGCTAATTTGTTGTTATTTTTGTGATTTTTAGTGGTCCTGAATATTATTAGGAATTTTCCTCCTACAAATAGTGGGCCTTGCTTGGAGCAAGAGCTAACATAATTTTCTTATGGAAATTATTTAGAATGTTCCTTTTGTGGTTGTGCCAGTGTTATCCATAGTTTCTTCATAGACAGGAAATCGAGGACGGTACGCTCATGTCCTCAGAAGGTTCCTGGGTGAATCTAGAGGCTCATTTCACCTCTTCAAATCCATTTGAGCACACCTATTTTTTGACAGAGTAAGGAAATAACTGAAAACTATTATTTTCCCCGAAACTCATTTTCTTAGTGTGTAACCAACAGTATTTAAATACAACATAAAAATATAAGTAAAATCTCAAACAATTAAAAATTACAGAAAATCTCTAAAATGGGTATTTTATTTTTTTTTAAAATTATTTTTGTTATGGATGAAAATGCCCAATAAATCCCATAAAAAATATCAACTGGTATCACATCTACATCGGATAGAAATTAATGTATTATAAAGTTGCTCTTTTACTCGCTCCCGAGTTGCTTAATAATGGTGGATTTAAATAGGTATTCCCATCTCACTGATCAGCCTTAAACATATCCACAAAGGTAGACAAGCAATCTTATCAATTATATTTCTGTTCTGATTTTGCTTCATTCAAAGATAAAGCCGGTTTTTCTATCCTGTTGTGTCATTGGGAGGGTGATTTCCTAGGTTAGTCCCGACCTACCTCTGGGCTACAGCAGTTATTTCTGTTTGTACAGCAGGACGGGGCTGGTACAGAGCTGGGTAGCAACCTAGAACACCATCTGTAAGCAGGCAAGATAGATAACATGCTGTAGCTTTAAAATGAAGCAAAATCAGAACAGAAATGTAGATTTTAGGGTAAGAAATGTTTGTTTACTCGGTATTTACCTGCATGATAAATTTGGTGCATCCATCCTTAGACATTTAACTTTATACCATGTATTTGTTGGTTTAGTTTGTGCCAATAATTGTGCAGGAAATGTTGTGGCTTTGAATGATTAGCGTTCACAATTAAGTCTTGCAACCTTTTGCATAAGCTATGATCCCTTATTGAGCAAGGTGTCTGTAAATAACACAATAAATGTACATAATTTTGTTAGCACAGAGCAACGGTTTTTTGTGTGAAAAATTGAGAACAGAACTCTTGAATGCTATTGACAGCATAGGAGTCATTGCATAACATAGATCACAGTCTGACTAACTCTATCCCTCGCGCCCCTCTCCTCCCCCACCATCAGGTTTAGGTTTTTAGTTTTCAACATTAAGTTTTTAGTGAAATTGGTTTGGGTTTTGTTGCGTCTACCAGGTCTTTTACTGGTAAATGTATCATCCGGCACCCATTGAGTGAAAGGTGCCTTTTTGGAGCAGCCACTCAGCACCTATGTGTTTGATGTGGTGTGAGACGCTCCTTGTTGAGCTGGTAGAACTATAAGATAATCACTATGAAGGAATTATTTTTCATGGGAAAATCTTGTCACTGTTGCTCGGAAGGTGGTCATGTTTCACTGATAAACACACAGAGCAAGGGGTAGTTTGTAAAATTTGCCTGTTGTGACATCATTTACAGTCAGAAATTCACGTAGATTTTTGAATTTTAAAAATCATCAAAAACCAACTGTAAACCACCCCCATAGACCTCAATTGCAAATCCGAGTTGTAGTCCACACGACTCGGAACATGCTCAATCGTCCATGTTATGTGCACTGCAAGTGGATATAAAGACAGGCAGAAAACCATTACTATTAGAAGTTACATGGAGCGGCATGAAAAACAACCAGAAAGCTTTGTGCGCTTTTTTTTGCGGTGGATCCACATCCAAAAACGCAATTTGTGCCTTTATGATTGGTAACAAAAAAAGGATTGAAAAAACTTCACCCGCAAAACGGCACGCAATAGATAGGTCTGTGCCAAAAATTGCATAGAAAAACGCAAGCAAAGTTAAAAATCCCCGGGTTCTTGTATAAAATACTGTTTTCAAAATATAGGTCAGTTTATGACGGTTTTAGGATTTCAGAATTGAGGAGTATTGGCCTTTGTCATGTGGACACAGTGTGGCGCTATAGATTCCAACTAGTTTGGTGCTTGCCAGAAAGCTCATTTCTGATCCATGTTTGGGAATGGCGCAGTGTTTGCAAGTGATTCTTAAGTTGTGTGGTAGAATATTTGTAGGGAGTCTCCTACCTGTGTCAGGTTCTCTTTGCCCATTAGTAGCGCTTGGACGCTCGAAGATGTGTTTTGATAGGGTTATATAATGGTATGTCATGAGGACGGTAAGGGGTGTGGAGAGGGCTAATTTGCTAAGCTCACTTCAAATACAGGAGGTAAGAGTTGTTGGTTACAGCTGGAACCGGCCTTTAGAAGCCTCTAGAAGCTCTGATCACAAAATTGTAGCCCCCTAGATGCTGCGGTAAATCAGACCGTGGCATACAAAAAGTTTTTTAAAGGGGGTTTTAGAAAGAGGTGAACGCAGCAATCCGCACAGCAAAGCACGATGATCTCTCTCTTCTTCGTAATCTCTCTCTCCCCTTTCCTTTCTCTCTCTCTCGCAGTCGTATATTCCGTTCCCCGAGATACGACGGGGCGTACCGACGGAGCTCTCTATCACTTCCAAGAATTATATCTAACAGCCCATTCTCTTAAAAACTATAGTGATGTTTTGCTTTTGGTAGACACGTGCCTACAAGCTTTGATTTTTCGTCCCCACCCATTGAACTATGATCATTGAAATGAGAAAACCCCTTTAAGAAATGATGCCTGATTGTTCCCTGGCCACGAGATCACCGGGCGTTGACCAGTTGTCATCGCAGCCAGGGGCCGGATACAGTAGGAGCACCATTATTGTACATTATTCGGTAACACATTGTGTGAGACAGTGACAGGCTGAGTTATTAATGGAAGTATGTTTCCCCAAGAATACTCTCCTATGTGGCTGTAGGGAGTAAATGGACAGATACATATCACCAAAAGACCTGGTTTCGGTGAAGGAAGTCGGCAGTTGATCTGCTCAGGTTAGGACGCTCTGCGACTCTGCTCTGCGCGCTCTCGCGCACATCGGTCTTTAGTGTTGGTAATGGTTGCTTGAAGAAGTCTAAATCACAGGACAAGGTTTTTCTTGGTGAGTTTGGTACTAAAGTGATGTGGGGAGGCACCACTCCCCATACGCATAGGCTGTGCGGCTGGCATAGAACCCCCAACATAAAGGCTTGTTATGCAAAGGGACTGTGTTTGGGTCTTCTGTTTGTAAAACTCTTGTATATTAGAGGAGGAAAAAGACTACTGTGAGTTAGCGAGCTGTACTAAGACCAAGTCATGGGCATCCACTTCTAAGTCTAGTTTTGGGCTCAGCCGAGCAGGTGTTTATTTTCTGTTAGCCTGATGTTAAAGGTGTTGTATCATTTCATTAAATGGTCTTCAGAATAAGGGGACAGTGAAAACAAAGCGACTTTGCAAGTGGAGTGTCTTAGCAAAGTGTTTAGTTTTCTCTGTCTCCCTTAATTCTCGGTTTTGGTAAACAAACACGGCTTTCCTGGGTATCGGTCCGGTAAGTTCCCGCCTCTCTGTCTTCTATTGGCTTGCGGCTCTTCTAAATTTGACTTTCTGGCAGGCCCCAACGGTCGTATTCAAGTAACCGCGTATTCCTGGCGCTCAATGCTCTAGTGATGCCGAGACCGCACCTCTGTCTTCCCTTAGGCTCTAGAATCTGTACTAAACAGATTCCCTCCTTGCTCCCTGTCATCTCAGAGATAAGGCAGACGGGGAGGGAGGGGGGGCGGGTGGAGGGCACCAGGGCTGTGCAATTCAACAATGCTCGTGCAAGATGGAAGGAGGGGGGGGGGGGGGGAATAAGGACCAGGGGTAGGGCCCAGGCTGTGTATTCACACTGTCTGACATGATACAATTAATAGATGGGTAGCGAGCACAATACAGTGAGGGGGGTTGATGAGAAACAAAGCCCCGGATTTTAGAAAGTAGAAACTGAAAATTAAAGTAAAGAGACAAAAAATCTATTGAGGTGAGAATAACCCTTTAAGGTTTCTTTTTGTTTCTGTTTTTGCATTTGCTAAAATGAACGCAGGCAACGCCTTGACCATGGACTTTAATCTGTATCACTGTCTTTGTCTGTGGAAGTCCGGGGCATACCGAATGCTTATTCCCTGGCAATTGCTATTGCAGAACAGTGTGGAAACAAATGAACCACTAATGGTCAAGTAACTAAGAAGGAGTTAAAAAAAAAGGGTAAAAAAAATAAATAAATAAATACAAAGTGCAAAACACCCTCCTGTTTGCCATTTTATAAATGAAACAATAAAAAAGATAAATATCTGGAATTGCTGCATCTGTAAAAATCCAATTTATACCATACATTGAAGACAGTAGAAGAAAAATACCCAACACCGTTTTTGGGTCATTGTGTGTCCCCAAAAAATTGGAAAAAAAAAAGTGATCAAAAAGTTGCATGAATCCCATAATGTTACTAATAAAAAATACGTTCTCAATAAACAAGCCCTCACTCAGGTCAGTAGATGGAAAAATAAAGAATAATTATTGATTGCAGAAAAAAACTCTGCAACGCAAATTAAGATATAAAAGAGTTTTTATTGTTTTTAAAGTACTAAAACTAAACAAAACGGCCTCTGAAGGGTATGTTTACAAGGCGGTACTAGTTCGCGCGCAGTATAGACTGCGTGTTTTTGGATAGTAACACACGCGACTGATCAAGTGCAATATACTTCCAATGGACAGAGGAGAGGGCGGGCACATTAACTACTATTATCAGAGCGAGACATAGCTCCGGCACGAAGAAAGTGACCATGTCAGTTCTCCCCAGCAGTAACGAGTACGTTTGATGGATTGTACGCAAGGGCGGGAGACAAGGCATAATTCATAGTTTCTTTTGAGTGCTATGATTACACGCTAATGGCGGAAATAGATTTCAGCACCTATAAAGCGCAAATGCGTGGCGAAATGTGCACTGCAATTACGCCGTGTGAACATACCCTAAAAGTTTTATATCATCGGAATCATACTGAGCTGAAGAATACAGACAGCATATCAAATACATGGAACGGTCAACTCCAATCAAACCAAACCCCCACAAAAAACTACGAATTGGGGCTTTAATTTCACGTTTCCACCCCCACATATTTTTATCTTTTTCAAGCACACTGTATGATGTTGTCAATGATACCATTAAAAAGTAAATGGAGTCCTGCAAAAAAAAAAAAAAACTATAATATGTAGATGGAAAAAAAATGATGGCTCTTGGAAGGCGAGGAGGAAAAACGAATACAATGTAAACATTGTGGCAGGAAGGGGTTAATAACTGGTACATTATTAACCATCCTCATTGGAGCCTCTAGTCATCTGACATCCCTCCTGTAGCATTCACGTATATCTAGACTTCTGTATAGGCTGTGGGAGAGTGTGCGAGTGTTCCTCCATAAATCCTAAATGGAAGAAGGTTTGGAAGACACAACGTCTCTTTCCTCGAAGCCCGGCCGTCCAGTCCAAACTAGCAATTATGGGAGAAGGAGCCTTGGTTAGGAGGTAAAAAGAAGAACCCAAAGATCACTGTGGCTGTGCTCGCAGACGATTAGAGTGAGGCTGGAGAGATGGGGAGAAGGAAGGGCCGTTCATTAGGTACGGGCAGGCGGGTAGACCGCCGGGGAGGGAGCCGAGGCTACGTCACAAGAGATCCCCGGGTGCAGAGTGCAGCGTGATGACGTCCGATGCTTACACTGCTCAGCAGCTCATGGAGCTGGACGCGGCGGCACCGAGGTTGGTAAGTAATTTTTTGTTATTTTAAAATTTATTTAGGGGGGGGATCACTGGCTAAAGGGGGGCATACTGGTACGGGGGGGGGCACAGGGCTACAGGGGGGCATCACTCCAAAAACCGGGCTACGGGGGGCATCATGGCTACAGGGGGGCATCACTGCAAAAAGGGCATAAAACGCCTACGGGGGCATCACTGCACAGGGGGCATAAAACTGGCTACAGGGGGGCACACGGCTAAAGGGGGGGAAACCTGGCTACGGGGGGGCATACTGGCTACAAAGGGGGGTTTATTGCTACGGGGGGGGCACACGGCAACAAGGGGAATCAACGGGCAAAGGGGGGGCAAAAAGCTACAGGGGGCTCACTGGTAAAAGGGGGGAACACTGGCTAAGGGGCATACTGCTACAGGGGGGGGCATCATTAAAAGGGGGACATTTCTACGGGGGGGCATCATGGTAAAGGGGGGAAACATGGCACGGGGGGGAAAATTGGCACAAGGGGGGCATAACTGGCAAAGGGGGGGGCCCAAAATGGCTAAGGGGGCATCATGCTACAGGGGGGCACACGGTAAAGGGGGCATCACGGGCTAAAAGGGGGGCATCCTGGTAAAGGGGGGCATCACTGCTCAGGGGGGCATCAGGGGTAAAGGGGGGGCATCACTGGTTTAAAGGGGGCATCACTTAAAAGGGGAAAATCACTGGCTAAAGGGGGGCAAAAATGGCTAAGGGGGGCATCCTGGCTAAAAAAGGGGGGGCTTTTACTGGCTCAGGGGGGCATCACGGGCTAGGGGGCTTTACGGCAAAGGGGGGCATAAAGGGGGGGGGGGCCACTGTCAAGGGGGGGGCACCGGTAAGGGGGCATCATTTGCTACGGGGGGGCTAAAGGGGCTCAGGGGGCATATTCGGGGGCCCATAATGCTAAAGGGGGTATGGAAGGGGATAAATTGTAGAGAAGTGCTGATAAATTTAGGATCTAAGATTTTTTTTTTCGTGAAAGTTGGGGGGTAGTCGTATGGGTCTGGGACAGATGGAGAAAAAAGAAGAAAAGGAACAAAATCTTCAGAACGTCACTGTGAGTCACAGAATGACTTTTCTGTAATTATTTATATGCCTGCAGAGCCTGTGTACACTGGTTTCCCATTGTATGGCACTGAAACCCCGGGAATTTGGTTTTAAATTAAAATTTGATTCAGTAGTTGTCACTTTGTATTATTCATACTATATGGTTGATAGTGGGCATGGCGTGGGGGTATTATTTGGTCCCTGTGTGTTTGGGGAAGTGGGCTTGGGGTTTCTGGGGGTAGCGGGTTTTTATGGGTAAAAAAAAATGTGGAAATTATTTAGTAGTTTTATGTAGCAATTGTTAAAGCTTTTTGCAAATTTTTGGGTTTGGTTTTTGGGATGCACTGTGGCCCTATGTTTTACCGGGGGGGGGGGGGGGAAAATTTTCCTCCTCGCCTAGTGAAATTTAGCCTGGGAAAGGCCCTGGGAGAAAATTCCCCCAAGGCAACTATCACTGCAGCCTCCAAGTCGGGGCTTTATGGGGATGTGCCGACGGGGGCCCCCTCAGTGAAGAATATGAAAACACATACAGTTTGCAAAAAAACACAGAAGGAAACCCAAATATGGAAATTTCTCTGGTCTATGGACGGGGATTGAACTTTTTTGGGTTTTTTTTAGGGTGGGGAAAACCAGGCACTGCTCTCACCTGCCCCAATACAATCCCAACAGTGAAACATGGTGGTGGCAGCATCATGCTATGGGGGTGTTTTTCAGCTGTAGGGACAGGGCAACTGTTGCAATTGAGGAAAATGAATGCGGCCAAGTACAGAGATACCCTGGATGAAAACCTTTTTCCAGAACACTCTGGACCTCAGACTGGCGAAGGTTCTTCTTCCAATAAGACAATAACCATAAGCACACAGCTCAAATAACAAAGCGGTGGCTTCAGAACAACTCTGTGACCATTCTTGACTGGCCCAGCCAGAGCCCTGACCTAAACCCAGTAGAGCATCTCTGGAGAGACATGAAAATTACTGTCCACCAACGTTCACCATCCAACCTGAAGGAATTGGAGAGGATCTGCAAGGAAGAATGGCAGAGGATCCCCAAATCCAGGTGTGAAAAACTTGTTGCATCATTCCCAAGAAGACTCATGGCTGTACTAGCTCAAAAGGTGCTTCTACTCAATACTGAGATCATGTGATATTTCAGTTTTTCTTGTTTAATAAATTTGCGAAAATATCTACAGTTTTTTTTTCTTTCAAGATGGGGGGTGGGGTGGTGCAGAGTATACATTAATCAGCAAAAAAATTAACTTTTTTGATTTCACCAAATGGCTGCAATGAAACAAAGAGTGAAACATTTAAAGGGGTCTGAATACTTTCCGTACCCACAGTATCTGGAGTATATTGCACTATTGCAGTATATACATGTGTATACTGTGATACTAGAGTAAGGCAAAGTCAAAGAAAATTGTTATTGTTACCCCTGTCTCTTTTGTGAAAGACAAGAGAATACGTACATTATCAGTCTGTCTTTAGAGGTAAAAACAGACCATTTAATATTTTACATTACAATTCCTGATGAGGAATAACACACACTATATATATATACTGTATACATATACTATACCTGGTGCAGAATTTCTGTTGGGTTTTTGAAGTCTATCTGCAGAATGTTGCCAACAAATGGAAGACCTTTAGGACCTGGTGGAAAGTGTGATCCATTCTTCCTGCTCTTCACAAAGTCCAAGAGAAAAAGGCAAACAATAAAAGAAATTATTAATAAAAATACATTGGAAAACAAGAGGGAGAGAAACTCGGCCATCGCCTCTCTGTACTGTGGGTGATAGATCCTATTACAACTGCTTCACAGAACTTGCTGTTCTTGCGTTGCTGTCACCTTATGTGAACTCAGAAAACAAGTCTGTATCTAGTGTAGAAATTAGTGAGTACTTGAAACGCCCTTCATTGAAATATAACCCTCCACAATCTCAGCTCATGGGCGACACACAAAAAAACACACTGTGGGTTCTCTGCCCATAGCAATACATAGTGCAAGCACTGACAAACCAGATAATCTATTTCTAACATAATATAAAGTAAGAAGTATATCACAGGGACTTGTCATAGCTATGATATTAGTACGACTGAAAAAAGACATATGTCCATCAAGTTAAACTAAGGGTGGAGAAAATGTGGATGGAAAGGGGGTAAGGAATTTTTCAGCTTTGTTTCCCCCAATGATGAAGACTTTGGAACCCATAAGGCAGGAAACCAATCATCTCTAAAGGAATATATTTTATTTCTGATCCCAAAATTGCCATTAACGTGGATGTGCTAGTTTTTCCAAGGAGTCAGTTTGCGCTGGTTTCTGTCTTCACCTCCTCCCTCAAGTACTCAAACACCTCAAGAGAGGGTTCCAGCCATACTCATTGTTCCAGATTGACCCCGCACGGCTTAGTCTCTTCACCCTTTTGGCATACGCACTGTGGCTCCTCCCTGTACACCCAGACCTCCTTTTCCAAAGTTCTATGTTTCAACCCACGTTACCTTGGTTGCATTTGACAGCTTGGTTGTTGAAGCCACATTATTGAAATCTGGCGGTCTTTCAGACTCCATGATTCGGACCATAATTCAGTCCGACAAGACACAGGTTGCCCATAACTATCTGGCCTTTATGGAAGAGTGACAAGAAAAAAGCAAGCCATAAGAGGTATTGCAGTTTGATAAAAGCTATGTAGGGGACACAGCAAGCTGAAGAAGAAGGTGCTTTGGTCAAAATTTAACTTTTTGACTTAAATGCCAAACACTATGGGCCACATGTATGATCCTGTTTAGGTTTAAAACTCACTTTTTTGCCCATAGGTTACTATGGATAGAAGAGTCAGTTTTAGACCTATGAGATTCTTAGTTCACACGTTTTGATCAAAATATGTTTAAGCCACCCCGCTTCAACGGATCTCAATGAGGGTGGTCCTACTCTTTCTTTATATCTCTCACTAGAGCCAAATTCAGACTTCTCATTGGGTCAACCGACCTCCATAATCCAGAAGGAAAAAATATAAAAAAACACCAACCTTGCAAAGCATACTGCACTGATATAACAGCCTGTGGAGGTGGGCGGGGTGCAAGAGACCAAAATGGAGGCATTCCTTCCTCCGTATATAGATTAAAAGCAATATATGCCAAATGCAACGTATAGTTCTGCACAAAAAAACACAATGTGAACCTGGATGCCACTGGCATGGTGGCGGCATATAAATATATACACGCAAAACATTACCAGTGGCACACCATCAGCCCAAAAGGGCTATACAATACATGGAAAAACCCCTAAAGAAGATTTATGCCTATCTATCATTACATGAAAAAACTTTTAGATTTTAGTTCACAAAGTTTTGATCAAAATATGTTTAAGCCAACCACCCTTCAACAATTTTTTCATTTTTTGTAGAAAGCAAAGATGCTTCTTTAGGGGTTTTTCCATGTTTTTGTAATTTTTAAAACCCTAAACACTTTTCATACTTTGGGGACAGGGGCGTAACAGAGAACCAAGGGCCCCAAATTTTTTGGGAGGGCCCCCCCCCCCCTCCCGCCCACGACCATGCCCCCGGACATGCGTTAAAAAAGTAGAAAAATAAAAGGGGAAAATACCTCCCCCATAAAACACCTTCAAAACGGCTCCCAAATCAAATCCCCATACAAAGGGAACCAGCATTACCAAAACCTATACAAAAAAAAACCCTAAATTATACCCCAAAACATAAACCAAACAAAATTACCACCAAATAGTGACTGAATAAAAACCCCTACACTTTTTACTGATCAGTCCCCAAAAAAGACCAATACTGCAAAATAATAATATTACAAATATATTGACCATATGGGGGTATATACCTGTACACGGGCTCTCAGACTGTAAATTACCACCATTCATGACCATAAAAAATGGTAGACAACTAGGGGAACACAGGCTCTGCAGACGGGTAATAAACCTCTATACAGTAAACCTTTTAGGGGTAGAAAAACCAGTGTACACAGGCCCCTGCAGACTGTTTTATAACCACCATACAGAAAAATATAGGGTAGACACCAGAGTACACGGGCTCTGCAGACTGTATATTACCTCCATACATTACCATATATGTGGAACACCAGGGGGCACACAGCTCTGCAGACGTATTTTTACCCCTTTAACAGTGACTAAAGTGGTAGACCCCAATTACACGGGCCCTTCCCAACTGTAATTCCCTTTTTTTTCCCAACAGGACATATAGTGGTAACCCCAAAGTGTACACAGGCTCTCCCGACTGTAAATTACCTCCAAAACAGTGTTATACAGGAGACACCAGGTAAACGGGCTCGCAACTGTATAATTACCTCCATACAGTGACATATAGTGTAGACACCAGTGAAACACGGGGGGCCCCTGCAACAAAAGGGGGGGGGGGGGGGGGGGGGGGGTGATTACATTTAGTTAAAATCTTGTGACTCCCCCGGTGCCCGTTTCTCTGATGAGTCTTTTTTTGGGATTTTTTTTTCTCTTTTGTTCGCACCCCGGTCCAAACCGCCTTTATGACGTCCCCGACCACTTGTCCCTGCGGGTTTTAGACACAAATATTTTAAAGAATCCGATTTTACAGCCCCTTTGCCCCCCCCTGGCTCAGGGGGTCCTTTTGGGCAGGAAAGGGTTTAGAAAAGGCTATATGGGGCCCCAAATGGGAAAAGGTTTAGTACCAATAAAAGGCCCATTTTGGAAAGGGCAGGGTTTGGGGGTAGCTAAAGGGACCCAAATCCCGGAAAACATTAGGGGGGCTATGGGGGCCCAATGGGTAGGGTTTAGGTAGCAAAAGGGGGCCCCCTTTATAAGTAGACAGGAAATTGGGGGGAAAATACAGGAAAGGCTTGGGGGGGAAAGGGCGGGCAGGGGGGTTTTTAACGGCGGGCATGTGGGGGAAAAGGAAAACATTTTGGTTGGAAACAGGCAGGCATAAGGGGGCTTTATAGCGGGCATATGGGGCGTATACGGGTATAGGGGGGCGTATGGGCAGGCACAGGCATAAAAGGGGGTTTAAAATGGGCCCAGGCGGGCATATAGGGGGCTGTATAGGCAGGCGGGCTATGGGGGGCGTATAGGCACAGGCATAAAAGGGGGGTTTAAATTGGGCGGGCGGGCATATGGGGGGCTCTATAGGCAGGGGGGCATAAAAGGGGGTTTATGCAGGCAGGCGGCTGGAGGCAGGTAAAAAAAAAAACCCCTTTACTTCCCTGGGTCCCCCCGCCCCCCCCATGCGCTGCTTTTGCAGCCTCCCTGCAGCCTCTGTGCTCAGCGTGGGCAGCGCGGTGATGTGACGTCACCGCGCGCACCCACGTGACCACAGAGCGCCGGCAGGGGAAGTAGCAGGGCGGAGCGAGTGTCGCTCTGTTCTGCTACCTCCGGGTAGCGTTGCCTCTGAACGCTCGGGCCGGGGGGCCCGGGCGTTCAGAGGCAGCATGCGCCGGGCCCCGCAGCTCCCTGCCAGTCCGCAGTGAACTGTTAAGTTCACTGCCGGCGGGCACAGGAGCGGCATTACCGGGGTAGCGGAAGCGGTAGCAGCTGCCCCGGGCCCCCCTAAGCGCAGGGGCCCCGTAGCAACTGCTACCCCTGCTACCCTGGTAGTTACGCCCCTGCATGTGGAGTAAAGCCAACACTACACATCCCCCTGAACACCATCCCCGCCGTGAAGCATAGCAGAGCACCATCATGCTGGCTGAAGGATTTGCTTCAGCAGGGATTGGGAAGCTGCTCAGAGTTGATATGAGGATGGTTAGCGCTAAATACAGGGCAAACCTGGAGGAAAACCTGTTAGAGGCCGCAAAAGACTTGGGACGGGGGGGCGTAGGTTCACCTTCCAGCAGGACAATGACCCTAAACATACAGCCAAAGCTACCACGGGAAGGATTAAATCGGGACATATTTAAATGGCCCAGGCAAATTCCAGGCCTAAATCCCATTGGAAATCTGTGTCAGCAGAAAACTGCTGTTCATAAAGGTTTCCCAACCAATCTGACTGAGCCAGAGCTAAGGTGAAAAGAAAACTGGGCAAAAATTCCAGCCTCTAGATGTGCAAAGCTGGTAGAGACATTCCCAAACAGACTACAGCTGTCATTGCAGGTAACGGTGGTCCTACAAAGTATTAAATCAGTATTTTCAGTATTCTAATTTGCAAAAATTTACACTTGACAAATATTTGATACTTTGTGTTGCTCCATCACATCAAAAAATCAATATAATACATTTAAGCTTGTGGCTATAATATTTAAAAATCGGAAATAGTTCAAGGAGTAGGAATAATTTTGCAGCCCACTGCATATATACAGTTAGGTCCATGTATATTTCGACACTGACATAAATTTTGTTTCTTTTACCTGTTTACTGAAACATATCCAAGTTATAGTTACAAAATGGAAATGGATATAAAGTCCAGGCTTTCAGCTTTCATTTGAGGGTATCCACATTAAAATTGGATGAAGGGTTTAGGAGTTTCCACTCCTTAACATTTGCCACCCTGTTTTTAAAGAGACCCAAAGTAATTGGAAAATTGACTCAAAGCCTGTTTCATGGGCAGGGGTGGGCAATTCCTTTATGTCATGTAGAGATGGGCGAATTGATTCTAACGAAGTGGAATTCATTTAGAATTTAAAGGAAAACTTGGGTTCTGAAACGAAATAGAATTTTGGGGGTAATTCGCGGGAACGAAGTGTTTTTTGCATTCTAAAAGGGGCCGCAACCATCGTGACAGGGGGAAAAAGAACCTGGGGGAAAAAAAGGAAGACCCAAAAGGGACAGGGTCCCAAGATGAACCCAAATTTCAAAACCCGGCCCGGGGGTTTTTGGGGACGCACCGAACTTTTAAAAAAGTCCGGACGGCACCCCGCGCTTCTCCATTCCTCTCGTTTTTCCCTGAAAAATGCATTAGAAACAGCAAGATCTCACAAAAAGGAAATTGTTTTTTAATAGCTTTTTGGGGGGGGAGGGGGTTTGTCACTTTTTTTTTTAAAAAAGGGGACTGTTTTCCCTTTTCCCCTTTTAAATTTTGATTCATTTGTGGGTTTGAAATTTCAAGTCCAGGGGGGTTTAATTCTCCCCATATACTTTTTAAATTTCCCAAATCTGGTCATTTCTGGAATTTAATTTATTTTGGGGGTTTTTAATTAAGCCTTTTTGTGCTTTTTTTTCATTAAAATACCCCATTGTTTTAAGCGCCACAAAAACGAGAAATTTTTTCCGGGTCATTTCGGGAAAGCCAATTTATATTAAAGGGGTTTTAATTAAGCGTGTTTGTGTTTTTTAATTCATAAAATACACATGTTTTTCTATCCCCACAACAAAAAATTTTTTTGGGTGATTTCTGTAGCGCATTTTTTTTCCAAGGGGGTTACCCAACCCTTTGTTGGGGGGGTTCTTTGGAGTCAAATACAGGGTGTGTTTATAATATACAGATATCTCATTAAAACAGAGGGCTGTACATTTTAGAACAAACAGTATGTCAACAAGAGGTGGCAGGGGCCCTTTACCTGCGAGTGGGAGAGGCAAAAAAAAATTCCACCCAGGGGGCGCCCGCAAAAGCAAGGGGGGGCTCGGGAGCAGGTCACTCGGGGAACCCCCCAAATGCCGCTGTCATCTACGGCCAAGTGTTTTATCCCGCAACCCAAGGGGTTTTTGATTGGTTGGGCTAGGGCATCCCTTCCCCCCCAAATGGGCATTGACAAAACCCCAAAACCCAAATCGGTTGGGGTTTGCAATACAACTCTTTGTTGGGAAAGGGCCCCGGGGGGGGCACGGACTCACCTTTCCCCAACCCCCCTCATCCCCCTCCGGGTTCCCCCCAGCCAAATCATATATGGGGCTGGGGGTAAACGCCACTATACAGCGGGGACGGGAAAATTTTTAAGGGCAGTTTTAGCCTTACTTGGGAATGGGAAAAGGTGGGGGCCCTCCCCCGCTTCTTGCGGTCAGCCCCCCAAACCTTTTACGATCAAAAACTCTTTAAGTATAAACGTGATGGTTTTTTTTCCATTTAAATTTTTATTATTTTTTATTAGTTTTTTTGCGTTACACCATTTGTTCCAAAAGCGCGTATGGAACTTGAAATGAAGGGGACCATAACACAGGGAAAAGTTTTAGGTTTCTTAATTTTTTCAAATTCTGTGCCATTGTTGATTGAATTCCCGTACCAAAAATGGAATGGGACAGAACAAAAAAAGAAACAAAAGCAAAAAGCCCGCAAAAAAGGCTGTGGGTGAAAAATTTTTCGTATGAATAAGGGGAATCGTATGTCCAACTTTCAGAAAGTAAAAACCAAGTTCCCCTGGACGCCCTCCCCCGTTAACCCCGGGGGAACCAAATTTCTCCCCACGATTTTTTAAATTTTAAGGGGAAAACAAATTGATAAACGTTCATTTTTTTCTTGAACAGATAACACAGGGGAAAAGGGAAAAATTTGCTGAAACTATTTCTAAGGGGTTTCCCAAATTTTTAAAGCTGTGGAAATTCTTTAAACTGCCCTTTTTTAATGGGGGAAAAGGGTCTTCAACACAACCAACCTCAAGACATAAAATTAATAAAAAATAATAATCTTTAGAGCCTATAAGAAAGCGTTTCCTATAAAAAAAAGGGCCTGAGAAAAAAAGTGTCACACCTTACTCCACTGACTGACATTAAAATTACACCCGGGGTGTCTCCCGTCCACTTGGGAAACATCCCAAAAAAATCAATTTAAAAACCTTTCTCTGTTCATAGAGTCGTTTTTCCCAAAATAGGAGGGGTGGGAATTTTCCCCCCAAAGTTTGGAAAAGCAAAATATCACCCATGTTGGGGGGCCATCTTTCCCTCAGCTTAAGGAGGGGGTTTTTTTTGGGGGTGTAACACCGGGTGAATGCATGGAAAAGTTTTCCCCGGGCCCTTTTTTTGAATTTTCTTGCAGATTGGGGGTAAGACTTGAAAAAAAAACCCGATTGAACATTAAAGCCATGCCCGGGAAACAGGTCAGCCCTCCCCCAACCCCAGCGCGGACTCCATGTTCTTTCCAGCCCCGGGCCCCAATTTGGGTTTTAATTTTCATTTGCGGAAAGTTACAAATCGTTTTCATTTGCAAAGACCCGGGGCAATTTTTCCCCCCGGTTTTGTACTTTTTTTCGCCCAGGGAATACTCCTGTCCACTTTGGGTCATCAAAAATCAAATTTAAAGGCCTTTCTCTGTTTATCAATTTCCCCCTGTTCAATAATTTCCCTCTGTTTAAAATATTTATTCCTGCACTAATTTCCCCCCGTTCAAAAATTTACCCCCGTTAATAATTTATTCCTGTTCTCCCAATTTCCCCCCGTTTAAACATTCCTGTCTGCCCGTGTACCTAACCTTTCTGCTTCTTACCCGACCTCGAATCTTCCCCCCCCTGCCCCTTTTACCCTTTTGGGCCCGACCTTTGGGCTACAGGTTTTTTCTTTCGATTCGGTTTCCCCACTGCCCCCTTGGTGCCAACCCCAAGCTAGTCCGGGGGAGGGGGGGGGACCTGGTTGGGACTCCCCCCACAGAAATCCCTTTCCTGCCCCTCCGGGCCAAATTCTTTGAATGGTTTGCAAATTTCCCCCACTTGAAAAAAGGGGGGGACTCATGGGCCCCCCAACCCTTTGGGCAGGAGCCACGGGCCCCTTCTTTAATTTGGATGGCTGACGCATTTCTGCTGTCTCTTGGCAAACGTCTTGGGGAATGGGCTGCTGGGGACCCTGAGTGCCCAAGGGGCAAAGTAAACCCAGGGCCCGGGAGAAGATGTTAAAAAACAGGGAGTTGTTTTTCGGGAGAGGTTTTGAAGCCTTTACGGGTTAAAAAAATGCTTTTCCACTTTGGCTCTGCTGTTGGGGCAAATGGGAACCACCAAATTGAAACAAGGGAAAGGTGACACTGCATGATTTTTGATGCAGGGGCCTGTGGGCCCAAAGTTAGGGCCCTGTCACATTTTAAAATTTTCCCGCCCCCAGATTCTACATATAGTTTTTTGGGGGAAAACCCCCTCGGGTTTTCCCTCAAAAAAAATGGCACACCGCCCGGGTTTTTTGTTTTACCACCCCAAAACTCCGCACTGACTGCTGTTACCCCCAGCGGGCCCCCGGTGAGCCCCTGTGCCAAATACTTTCTGGGACCTGCCAAAAAGGGGGGGTCTAAAAGTGCCCTTTGGCTCCCAACCTCGCATGCTGCCACCCTGCTGACCCCCCGGCCACCCCCCCGACTTCCGGGGTGGCGCCACTGCCCGAAACGCAAACTGACGGGTCTCTTCTCCCAAAGGGTAAAAGATTAAGCCCTTGTACCTTTGGTCTGGGTCAGCTCAACACACATGGCCTTCAAAAAACCCCCAGTATCTGATGACAAACCCCAAAAATTTACATCTCCAGCCCCAACCCTTAACTCTCTTTCTGTCCAAGAACCCAGATTGTCTTTTCGTCCAAATCCTCCTTTTTCTCCTCCCCCCTAAAACTTAAAAGAGAGATAAAAGGGAAAGCTTTCCCGGGCCGGGGGCAATGGGTAAATTTGAGGGTTTCGGACCGTAGGGGGGCCACTTTTATCCCAGAGAAAAAGGGGGGACAAGGAGGCATGGGGTGGGCTGAATTTTTCCCTTTGGGGGGGGCTTTAAAACCCCTTTTTTTAACTAGGGGATCAAAAAACCTTTTCCCAGCCTTTTCTTGCTTTCAAATCCTTTCCCCAAATGCGATCGCTACATCGATTATGGGGTTTTCCCCTGTCACCCCCGTCCACCACAACGTTGGCGCTGGGACCAAAAACCCGACCACTCACAACATAAAACCCCCCATTGCCCAAAAGCTCTTTTATCCCCTATTTGCCCCCTTTGCAAGAAAGCAGCGAAGGGCTTTCCCCCCCCTTTGCTCCCCCTGTCCTTTAAAATGGCTCCTCATGGTTTTGGGGGAGCACTTAGTTTTCTATGGGGGTTGGGGAAACAACAAAAGGAAAAGAGGTGGGTTGGGGGAACCCGCTGGGGGGCCCCCCCACCTCCCCCCCCATGCCAACCAAAGGGTTTTTGTCTGACAAACCCACCCCTCTTGGGTGGGGTTGTCAGATGTCATCGGAGAAAAAGGGGAGACCCCATGTGTGGTCAAACCCTGGGTTTCTAGGAAAGACACCGGGAAACTTTTTTGGCCCCGCAGGGACCCCCCGCTGTGACATCCCCTTTCTGGGGCTTTCGACCTGTGGTTTGGGTCCAGGGGAACCTAAATTTTTTGTTTTTTTGATGCTATTGTAGGGTCTTAGGGCCCCCACTTTTTTTTTTCCAGCTGGGGTGCTATGATTTAAACAGGGTGCATTCAGCTTCATTTTTTGGTCAGTTTTTGCCCCCGGAAAAAGCCCCGGGGAAATTTAAAAAGTGAAACGATTCAATAGCGGGGAAGTCATTGGGGATTTATACTAAAACCCCAGCATTGTATGAAGACCAAAACCCAAACTCTTTTCTGCCAAATTTTAAAACATGGCACAATGTTTTTAAAAAGCACCCCCCAACCTCGGGAGCCCAAAAAACTGTTTTTTTAAAAGGGGATTCGTCCTGAAAGAACTTTGTTTCGGAAATCCGGCAAAAACGGGGAATCGAATTTTTTAAAATTTTGCCCATCCTAATGGCAGTCAATTTTCAATTAACAATTAAAAAGGGCCGGAGTTGAAAAATTTAGGGGTTGGGGGGAAGAATTTTACTTGAAGAAAACATGGGCCCAAAAAGCTTTCCTCCAGGGAAAACAAAACACCTTAAGCTTCAAAAATAAAAAAAACAAACCGAGAAATTTTCTACAATTTTTGGGGGGGGCAAAAACCTACCCGTTTGGGACATCCCGAGAAAGAAAAAAGCACTGGGTGAAAAATTTATCAATGGGAAAAAGGGCCTTTGGGCCCCCACACAAGACCCAAAAGTAGGGCATTTAATCGCAGAATTTAAATTTTCCCTGGGATGAGAAACCCCTTTTTCAACAGCCAACAAAAAGGGGAAAAAACACTCCCAATTTTTATTTTATCAAAAAAACCAAAAACTAAACCAAAAAAGAGAAGACTGCTTTTAAGGGAAAAAACCCGAGGGGGCACCCCAAGTTTCCCAAACCACTTATAAGCCCAAGAAAAAAAAAGACTAATTGGATTTGCTAAAAAAACCCTTTATCTAAAAAAGCCAGCACCCGTTTTGGGAAAAACATTTTCTGGGGCAATGAAAACCAAGATCAACCCTTTTATCAAATTATCAAAAAAAAGTATAATTTTTGATTTAAAGCATACCACATCATCGTTTAAAAAAATCGGAAAGGGTGCCCCCATGGCTGCAGGTTTGGGACTTTGGGGGACTATTTTATTTATGGGTAGCACGGAAAAGAAACAAAACCCGGATAATTCCGAGGATTCAAAAACCCTAAGTGTTTCTCAAATCCCCCAAATGCAACCCCCAAAAAATTGGCCGGGTTTCCAAAAATTTCAGAAGGACAATGACCCTAAACAAAAAAGCCAAAACAAAAGGATTTAATAAAGCAAAGGGAAATGAAATATTCTTTAACGGCCAAATCTCACCCATCTCAACCCAATTTACACATTTCATTTTTAAAGACTAAAATTCAGACAAAAGGCCCAAACCAAACAGAACTGAAAAAACCCCTGCAGTAAAGGCCCGGCAGAGCATTAAAAAGGGGGAACCACGCGTCCGGGGATGTCCCTTTCAAAAACTTCGGCCGTCTTCCAACAAAGGGTTTTCAACCAAGTTAAAGAAATTAAAAATTTTATTTTCAATTATTTCATTTTTTTGATTTCTTTTGACCCCAAAAAGAAGGGATTTTGTTTTAAAAAAAAAAATTTATTCCCCACAATTTTATGCAATCTTTTTCAACCCAGAATTAAAGCTAAATGCTTCTGAACTTTTTGTTTAAAAAATTCATTGTGAAACGAAAAGAACCAAAAATTTGAAAAATTTGTCCTGTCCAAATATTTTTGGATCCACTTTTATTTTGTTTTTATGGGCACTCAATGTATTGTTGCGTAAGTTTGGATACTAGAGTTTTAGGGACGCTGCTCTTGTAGGTAAATTATGTCTAAGAAAAACTTTGCTGGACCATTTCTTAGTGCCAAACATTTTATTTTCAAGAGTGGTGTGATTACCCTTGAAACCCTGTCATACTTGGTATTGGTTTCCAAAATATACATGCCAGTGTGCTCTCCCTTAGATTACATAGATTATGCCCTCCTTGCTGTGGGAAAGCAAAGCAGTGTCAGACCTGCGTTTCCAACCTGTCCTTTCTTCTGTAAGATGCTGTTTTTAAGCATTTAATGCTCAAAATCTTATTCATACAAGTTTAGCCCCCCCCCCCAAAGGAAGCCCCCCCACTGACAGTATTCACGTTTCTACCCATTCAAGTAATAGGTTTATCATTGAGGGGGGACGCTACCAAGGGGGCGGGGGAGCCAAGGGGCGGGGGTTTAAAAAACTACTCTTTTCATCCTCTTTTTTAGGTGAAAACTGCAATTTGAGCCTAAATACCTAAAACTACAGCTTCTTACAGAATAAGGGACACAGCACTGGAAACAGCAAGTCTGTCACTAGCTTTTGCTGCCCTCAGCAAAGGGCGCAAAAATGATGTGACAGGTTCTCTTTAAGAGGATTTCTTGTATTATAACAGCACACAGCTCTTTTGTGTGTTGGCGGGTGCATATCCTTAAAAAAAAAATTATTCCAGATATTACAGAATATCTAATGTATATACAAATGCACAGCAGTCAGATACCTGCAAATATAGGTTCTTTATTGAAACAAACATAAAAAAGGTTTTGAGCCACATTCCAGTCCTTCATGAAGCTGTCAGTAGCTGATGGATCAGCAGCACAATGGCCCTTATTCTGTAAATGGGATCGGTGAACATACAGTTGAAACTAGAAGTTTCCATACACTATATAAAAGGACACATCTGCATGTTTTTCTCACTATCTGACATGAAATCAGAATAAACCTTCCCAGTTTTAGGCCAATTAGGAACCAAAATTATTTATCTTTGCCAAATGCCAGAATAATGAGAGAGAGAATTTAAGGCATCAAAATAAACCTTACCCGTTACTTCTGGTTTCAACTTTATGTATTGGTCTTCTAATGGTGTGGTCACTTTTGCACAGTCATGATTTATGGCTTTGAACAACAAATTGACCAATGACAGAATCATTTAGTTTTAATATCATATTTCTCACTCTTACAAGACTCAAGATTTTGTATAACTTGCACTGGATATAAATTCCCGGTCACAGTGAGCTTATATCTCCAGTGGGGGCTCTAGTTGGCGATTAAAGGGATGGTTCAGTTCCTAAAAAAAAAAAATTAGTAGGGGAAAAAAAGCCTATACTCACCTTCCTTCGGTCCCTAGTTCCAGCGCTACATCTCTACGGTCTTTTGTTTTCTTTCTTCTACTTCCAAACAGGGACGTCACCGCTGCAGCTACTGATTGGTTGTTCACTTCCGAATGGTGATGTAAGGAGAGGCATGTAACCAGCGAATCAGCGGCTGCAGCAGTGACTTCCGGTTCAGAAATGACAGAATGAAAGCAGCAGACTGGAGAGACGCAGTGAAGAAACTGGGGACCAGAGAATTGGGAGTATAGACTTTTTTTTTTTTTTTTAATGGGACCCTAAAAGCTGCTTATTTTTTTTTTTTAGTAACTGAACAACCCCTGTAACAGCAGCTTGCTAATGAAAATATCACAAACTGACACATTCCTGTGGTCACTGCCACAATAGGAACCTTGGGGGCGTTCACCACCCACCCTGCCCAGTTTTGGCCTTCTATTTTCCATAAGGACTCGTCCATATGACGAGTATTTCAAGTTTGAATCCACGAGGATTCCGACTTTAAATACTTGTCTAAAACCAAAAGTAAACTATCCCCATTGACCTCAATAGAAAATATATGTTATAGTCCATACCACACGTATTTTCTCTGTCTGGTTTTTAAAGTAAAAAAAACCGCAAAAACTTATTACATCTTTATTCTTCCATTAGATTCCACGTCAAAAAGGTGTCCAAAGCCCCAGACAGATGACTATGACTTGTTTTCTGTTGTGGAGTCCGACGGAAATAAAACAACTTAAAATCCATTTGAAATACAAAAATATGGCATAAAACTATATATAGTGTGTGAAACACATTGCTCTTTATGTTATTTATATAGTTTTATGCCACATTTGTATGTTGTTATTCTCTAAAATTCTTAGACGATAATAAAAGGCTAAATAGAAATTCATTTCCAGCCTTTTTATCTTATTATTATTATTATTATTAATGTTATCCAGTTGCTCCCTAGCTTCGTTTAGTGCCTGATCCCATAGAACTTTTCTTTCCATGTCCTATTCTTTTCCTTCATTTGCTGCCTATGCTGACAGCATTGGATGCTACTAGGATTTGCTGCTTCTCCGTGGAAACGCCTCGGATAGGTTTTGGATTTTTATATCTTATAAGCAAATATTTGAGCTGCTCCATTATATGTACAACTTATCTAGGTGAACTTATCTAATTAAAATGATTCCTTCACTACCTTTACATTACTACACAAGGTGTGCGCTTCAATTTGTCTCTCCCCCTCCTCTATTTTCTTTTCTATTGTTCTCAGCACAGCGTTACTAAGAATTTGATCTTCCTTCTTTTCAGATTCATACAACTCTAAGGGCGACATGTTCCATTAGGGCTGCACCATTTTTTGGTGTATTATGTGCCAAAAAACTGTTGATGCCCTATTCTCTATATAAATGAACTGTAGTATACCAAAACTAGGTGCATTATACGCCAGGCACGACACATTTCAATGCGACTGAAGTAGGTGCATCAAATATGCTGGCAATGATATGTTATGTGCCTAGATTAGGGGCATCAATGATGCTATGCAAGGTATACCAGATGCCAGATTTTTGACAGGCGTACTGTACACTCATTTAATGCACCTTAAAGCTAGCGTGGCGGCGCCTCTTTTCTGACATGTCGGCCTAAATTCCCATTTATAGCACGCTTATGGCCACTGTTCATGGCATCTGTCAGCATACCATGAAAAACTTACAGAGCTCCCTCAATACACCATATTAATCGGTTCCAGGACCGAAGTAAGGTGTTGTGTGAAGCACCTGACTGTGGGAGGGGTTAGCTTGTGTCAGGAGGTATAAATTCCAGCAAACTCCTCTAAAGGAGCTTGGCTTTTTTGGAGCTTGGTTTTACAGAGTGAAGGTTGCAGAGTGTGAGTTAAAAAAACGGAGTTTAAAACAGGAGTGAAAAACTGGTAAGTGAACAAACTTTATTACTTTAATCTAATTAACCTTTCTTTTTTTAAATCTTCATTGCTGTTGCACTGGGATAATTGACAGCATCACTGGCAATTTTCACCAGTGCACAATCATGTAGCATGTTGCTACTCTGGTAGCTCGCATTTTAGATCTAGAGGAGCAAAATGCAACACTGAGGGCGATTGACAATGAAGAGAGGAGTTTGCTTCTCTTTGAGCAAACAGTTAGTGGGCTAAATGTTGAGGGTGGAGTATTGGATCAGCAGGAGGAGCCATGTAGTTGAGTTAATGTAGTTAGGGGGAGTACTAGGAGTACCAGAAAAAGGGAAAGGGGCCATTTCCCTCTTCCGAGATTCCTAGCAAATTGGCCAAATTGGGTGATAATGCTGGGAATCAGTCTCAAAATGGATCCCTAGCGACACTGCTCTTCCTTACAGCCAGAAGAGCAGCCCAACCAGTAGTCGGGAGGATGGGAATGCAGGTAGGAAAAGACAATAAGCAGTTTTAGGGAATTCTATAAGCAGGAAGACGGATGGAATAATTTGCCACCAGGACCACCTCAAACGAATGGTTTGCTGTCTCCCTGGTGCCAGGATCCGGCATGGGGGTGGCCCGGGGTTTGAAAAATTTACGGGAGGGGCTGGCGATGACCCAGCTGTCGTGGTCCATGTTGGAACCAATGACAGAAAACAGGGTGGGTGGAGGATCCTAAAGAATAATTTTTAAAAGGGAAACTAGGCTCAAAGCTGAAGGGAAGGACCTCCAAGGTTGTGTTCTCTGGAATACTGCCTGTGCCATGTGCCAAGCAGGAAAGACAGCGGGAGCTCAGGGAGTTAAAGGAGTTTTATCATTTGAACTGTTTGGGCTCTTCAGCTAATTCTCTCAGATTGAGTTTGAAAGCCAGGGGCGAGTCTCTCCTCTCAGCAGGCGTGTCTACCCTCCCAGGAGGCGTGTCTCCCCTCACTGAAGAACTGTGACATCATCATTTTGTATGAAGCAGGGGATCCCAGAAGGTTTCTGGATATAATAGCTCTGTGGGCCTCCTGCATGTTTTATCTCTGCAGCCTTCAGGCTCCACAAGCCCCCTGCTTGTGCTATATGCAGTTATACACACAGATGAGATATTAAGGAGTGTACACTGCCCCCCCCCCTTCCCCTCTGTTACAGCTGCAGTCTGTGTTAAATGTTTTAAATGGAGCAATACACACGCCCCTCTACCCTTCTCTCCCCCTGTTAACAGGCAGAGACTCTATAATACTGTGTTAATGAGGGGATCTGTGACTTAAAGGGTTTTGCCACCAGTAATGTCGACGGGGGATGCTTAGAAATCATAAGTTAGGCACTTTCCTAAATGCATGTCATTAAAAAAAGGGTAAAAAAAGCAGCTATCACCCAAGTAAAGATGTCAACTCTATCACTCAACGTTCAAATGACAGCAAGCACCTGGGTTTTATCTCTTAGTTTTCCCCACAAACTACACTGAAAAGCCAGCAGCTTTTAAATTCAGTTCTAGTGTGTTCACCCAAATTGTACTGACAACAGTAGCGATCTTTACTCAACTTACAAGGACTATGTCAGCTCAAGTAAAGATCCCCTGCTTACTGTCATTACATGAGTGAAAACAATTTGGGGGGAGAAGCAATCCGCTTTGAGAGAAACCCCCGCTCAACTTGGGCTGGTAGTGTAGCGGTAGAGCTTCACTTTTTTTCAATGAAAGGGTTTGGGAATTCCTAGTCCCTCAAAAGAGTATTTTTTTTCCCCCACTAAATTCTACACATATGTAGAGAGACCTAAAATATATATGTCAATCTCTATAATAATATATATACACATATATAGCTCCCCCCTATATCATGTTTCATCCCCTAGAGTATATGCATTGTATCACATATGTTGGAAGTGCTTGGAGTGACTACTTTGAGGATGGGACACTATATAGGGGAGCTTTGTGTGTGTATTTAAATAAAATTATAGATGTCGACACATATATTTTCATATCTTTACATATGTGTATAATTTATAAAAGAAAATAAAAAAAAATTACTGATGGGGCTTGAACTCCTAAACTCTCTCTCGCAGAGATGATCAGCTAAGCACTACACTACACATACAGCTTGTACATACACTGTGTTGAATCCTTATGTTATACACTACAGATGATGACATCAAAAGGAGGCGGGGCTTGCATTAGATCTGAGGAACAGAACCCCCTCTTTTCAAAGTAGCAGCTTAAGGACTGGACCTGTGAGGAGGTGAATCAACCTCTTGGCAAAAGCCCTTTAAACAGGTTGTAATTGCCCAGATCATTCACCCTAGAGCTGGGAGATGAGTATAGAGCCAGCAGACCTTGGTTTCACTATCGATTTTAACAGCTCAGAGGGGAGTAAACACAGAGTGTGCAGGCAGCCAATCACAGCGCAGGGGGCGTGACCTGCCCGTTTCCTGTCTAGGGGCGTATCCCAACAGGCTGAATGAAATGTCAGCCAGCCAATCACAGGGCAGGGGGCGTGTCTAGGGGGCACGAAACGTCCAGGGGGCGTGTTCAACCAGCAACAGCAGAAATAGAACACATATTTACAGAAAAGCTCAAATCGCAAAACCAAGTGACTGATTAATGAAAACCCCCTTAAAAAAAGGGGGCTTATTTTTTTACTGTCCCCAAAAATTTTTTTTCTGAGACATAAATTTTGGGAATTTATAAAACCCCTTTTTAAAATCATGGCTAAGCCCTTGGGTGTGGGTTTTTGGGGTTTTCATAGAGCACGGGGCCCTTTTTTTTCCATTGGGTACAATCTGTTTTCAAACAGAAAAAATTCCACCGAATGGAAGGGGTCTGCTGTGCGGGGGGAGAGAATTCTAAAAGGGGTGCGGGAAAGGTTTTTAAAACTGGGGATGAGGGGGGGTACAATATAAAAATGAAGGGGTAAAAAGGAAGGTGGGCGGGGCAATACATCGGCATTTTGGAGAATTTGGAGGGGGGAGGTGGTAGACCATGGATTAGGAGATCCAGGGTGTTCCAAACCACATTGAAAAAAGGGGGGAACTTAAGGGGGCTATTTTGTAAGGAGCTGTTTGATGTGGAGGGGGTATTGCTTAAACAGGGCGGATTTTCCTCGCATAAATTAGGATGTCAACCTTAAATTTTTTAAAATCCTTTTAGGAGAGACAGAGCGAACAGGGGGGGGAGGAGTGTTTTTGTTTTAAAAGGAGGAATGAAGGCAAATGTGAAAGGGGAAATGAGGGAAGTAGCTAAAAAATGGGGGAAAACTTTTTTTGGTAAGGGGGCGGGGCCTAACTGTCAGGGGAGTAGGTTGGCTGGTGCAAAGCTCCACAGGAACCCTGATAGAACCCTTCTCCATCTGACTTTTTCTCAAAAAACAAAATTTTTGTGTTTTAAAAACTGATCAATCCCAGCTGGGGGGCATATTAATGGGGTTTAAAAGGGGGCCCCTTTGAGGGAAAAGGGGGAAAGGGGGGGGCTTTAACATAGAACGGGCCTGTGGCCTAAAGGGGGGGGGGGGGGGGGGGGGGGGGAAAATTGGGGAATAAAAAAAAAAAAATTGTGGAACTGGCCCTATTCTCCTAAAGGGACAAAAGATTCAATCGGGTTCGGGAAACCCTTTCGGGTAACAGGAAACTTAGCCTAGTGAGAAATTTGGGCTAGCCCCACCCTGGGGGTCTAAACCCACCGGGTCGAAGGAAAAGGACCCTATATTTTCCCCCCCGGGGACTTTTGGTTTTTTAACGGGGAAAAACTTATTGGTCATTGTTATTTTTCTCAGACCGCTAAAACCTACATCCTGACCTCCCCCAGTATCCCTAGAGGATCCCATTTTCCTATAGTTAAAACCCCACTTCTGGGGGTCTATGTGTTCCAATATGTCTGGGCCCTTTTAAAACTGAGTTTTCCCCTCAACTCTCTATATTCGATAACAGCTGCTACTCCGAACCCTCCATTTGGGGGCGGGGGAGGTGCTGTACTTTTTGGTGATCTTCTATTTCCTACATAAAAGTGGCACCTTGAACTATTGCATTACTCCGGATTGTGCTTCAAACGCCGTTATCTGCGGTAGAACTGTAGCTTACGATTCTCCAGTCGGGGTCGCATCTATTTCAATTATTTTTACATTTTCCTTGTGCTGGCATATTTTCTTCTACTTACAGTGCCCATAATCTCTCCTTTTGGGGGCCGAATAAGTCGTCTGTATACAGAAGTCGGTTTCCACCAAAGATTACGAAACCATGATCAAAGGGATCAACTATGCTGAATCCTCCTCGCTGCTTGAATTGGTAGATACTTATAAGATATGGCAGCAATAGATCTTGCCCAGTCGCTTTTAACCCCTCTAAGATAGATCACCTTCAACCGATTTTAATCGCCCCTTTATGATTTTGAAAAATTTAAAGAGAGATCAACGGAGGCAAAGAGAAGATGGGAGATGGGAGGATGCCACCCATTCACACGGGCTTCTCCACCCCCTGCAGCAGCAGGTTAAAGTTTTTACAAGCCAGGGCAGAGGGCGGAAAATGGGGCCCCGAAGAAATACTGTGAGGGTGCGGGGCGCCGGAGAAGGCTAAAGGTTCTGAACCTAAACGATTTGTTGAGAAATTGATAAGAGAGACTTTTGACCCAATCATTCTTGCAATTTTTTATATTAAAAAGGGCCATCAATCCAACCCGGGCCCTTCCCTCCGGCGCCCCTCCGGGTCCTTTTTTTATGAAGATTTCCAACAAAAAAAAGGGACGAGATGCTGTTTTAAATGCAGCAAAAAAAAGGGGACACAATCTCTTATAAAATACAAAGCTCTCTTCACCCACTTCACCCAGGGGCAGAAGAAGAGGGCTATTCTCTAAAGTAAAACCCCGTTTCGGATAGGGGATTGAAGTTGCAATGTTTTTACCCCAAAGTGTGTGTCCGGGATGGAATCGAGCGGGTTTTTCCCCTCCTGGGGAAGCTTCAGTTTGGGATGGATCGTCGGTCGGGAGGGGTATGAACTGAGGGATGCGATGGGTTTAATTGCAGTCACTGTATGGTTTATTAGCCTCCTTTTCTCTACTATGCACCAATGAATTAAAAGTGTAACATACTATGTTCTAGCGGGTTTTTTAGGGGGATTGACCTAATTTCTTCTCCCCCCCCCCCCCTTTTTTTTTGCCTCTCTTTTTCTGTCCCCCTATTCCCCCCACTTTTTTTTTTCCCCTTCTTATTTTATTTATTTTTTTTTTCTTCCCCCTTTTTTCAGATGGAGATATAAAACTTGGGGCTTTTTTTTTTACGACCCCCATTTTGAGCGCCCGTTATTTTAATTTTATTTATCTTGTTTAGGTGATCGAAGGCACACTATTTGGGGGTTTTTTTTACACGCCTTCGGGGGGTTTTTTTCGGTGCTGATAGCCCGGCAACCACATGCCAGTTTATGTTTCACATTTTTTTTGGTAAGGATGAAAGGCCAAAACAGGGTTGGGGGGGGTTTTAGGAGGGTGGGGTTGGTTGGGGTTTTTTTTACCGTCTTTGTCTGTTGTCTATTTTTAAAATTGGGGGGGAAGGCTTTTGGGCTTTGGGGATCTGGCTGTGCTTTTCCATACATCTCAGAACTCTTAACATGGCTAAATCCAAGATAAACTCGGGGGAAATTTGGGCCTTTAAATTTTAAAGTGAAGGCGTTAGTATTTAATTTCTAAAGTGTATAGCCCTTATGTGTTTTTCTGCAGGGGACCCATTTAGGGGTCAGAAAAAAATTTTGGGATTGAAACTCCTTTGGGGGGGGGCCGCATACCATTCGGGATATTCTAATTAAGTAAATGTTTTAATTTTGAGTAAATCACTTCATTTACCTTTTTTTACCTTTATCGGATCATCTGGGAGATTTTTATTTTTCCACTTCCATTTTGGGGGTGGGGGAATTAGTATATTTATATCCAGCCACCTTTTAATGGGGCTGTTTTTAAAACAATTATGGCTCTAACTTTTGCAATACCCACATGCGCTCTTATTATTCCTGGGGGATTTTAATGCTGTTCTAGACGGGGGCTTGATTGGTTGGAAACTTTCTCATTTCATAATAAGAAATTGGGGGGTGGGTGCAGCGCATGATTTTAAAAGAGATTGGAGGGGGACACATCCAAATTTGAGGCAATTCCTTTTTTCTCAGCCCTACAGATTCCTTTTTTTCGATTGAATGGGGTTCGTCTCAAGAGTTGCTTTTGTCTATTTTAAAATGGAGTATCTTCCCAAAGGGGGCTCTGATCTGCCCCCTTGTTTGGGTTTTTCTATCTCCCCTGTTTGGGGTGTCGAAAATCTTTGGCGTCTCAACCCAAAGTGGGTTTGGGGACCCTTTGGGGGGCCAGTGTATTTAAACGGGTAATTATTGGATTTAAAATGGGGGCTCTGTTTAAACCTCTGGTGGGGGGACTCCCATAAGGCAGTCATGAAAGGGGGTGTTAGGGCCCTTGCTGATACCGAACTCATCTGGCTAGCGTCGTATCTCCTTAGAAAAAACATGTACTTTCGGGAGGTGAGTAGTTAGGGAACTCTCCTCTGAAATAAAACTTGATTGGAGAGGCACAGAGGACAAAAAATTTACTACTTACAGAGTTCGCTTTAAAAAAGATTACGGAAAACCCGCCAGGTTATTTTTGCAGAAGGGGCCCAAAATGGTAAAACTTGGGCCTTCTTGGCGAGATCTGAAGCCCCAGTCACTGTGGTGGCGAGTCTTACGCCTGAGACCGGTCAGACTCTCACTGTCCGCAGGGATATTTGCGCACAATTTGCAGATCATTACAAACACCTATACTCATCTCGCCTTCAACGTTCGGACACTGAGATTGCAGCTTTTCTGGACACAATGTCCCTAACCTCGCTTATCTGAGGATGATCAGTATGGGTTGGCGCTTCCAATCACTGAGGGAGAGATACAAAATCTATAGGTAGATTGGCTCCCCAGAAAACGCCTGGCCCTGATGGGCTCTCTGCAGAATGGTATAAAAGGGATGCAGAACAATATAGTACACGATTAGAAACTTTGTTTGCCCATGCGCTGGAAAGTGGGGAATTATCCCCCTCCTTTTCAGAAGCGGTGATAGTGGTGATTCACAAACCAGGGAAACCAGCAGATCTCTGTGGCTCCTATAGGCCCATCTCCCTGCTGAACTTAGATGCAAAAATATTGGCTAAGGTGCTAGCCATGAGACTAAATGCAGTGATTTTTTCACTGGTGGGGACGGACCAATCGGGTTTCATGCCAGGGAAATCTACCGACATCAACCTGAGGAGGCTTTACACAAACTTACAGATAACACTCTAATGCTGGCAATAGGGCGATTGCCTCTTTAGACAATGAGAAGGCATTTGAGTCGGTTGAATGGCGCTTTATGTGGGCTGTGCTCCATCGTATGGCGGTACCTAAAAATTTCTTGCAGTGGTTACATTTTTTATACCTAACGCCAACTGCTAGTGTGGGATAGTGGGACAGCCTCCTTGTGTTTTCTAAGTAAAATCCCATGCATGACAGTTGTAAAATGTTTCTTTGTATTCTACTGTTTGGCCACAAGATGTCGCTATGTCCAGTTTCCAGTATATGCAAATGAGGGACATGGTATAAGACTGGCACATGTAGCAGCCATTTTGAGAAGCTGCTGAGATTCTGAGGAGAACAGACAGAGACTGAGCTAAAGGAGCCAGGATTCTCAGTCGTTCCAGGTACAGAGGAGAGCCTGCCTGTCTATACAGACGCCATCGCAGAGGGAGAGAGAGAAGCTGCCAAGATAGCGAGGACTGTCTGCAGCCGGACCATCCATTCCATCCATCTGCACCTGAGAACAGGGATTGCCGGCCATCTTTAAGGTACCTCAGCGGATGCGTGCACGCCAACGAGCTCAGGACTGATATTAGTTTAGTTAGTTTAGGCTCAGTTACAGTCCAAAGGAGGGTTTCCCAAATACATCCTCCTGTTCAGGACTTGGAGAGTTTATTAGTGCACCATTAGCTACTTGAACCGATTCATCTGTGAGGGAAAGTTTGTGTCATGTGTGTTTGGGAGGGAAGTGGGTAAATCCATTTAAGCTGTGTAAGCTGCTGTGCTGCACCACGAGCCCCTGCAACTGCCACCATACACAATTGTTCCCGTTGGTGATTACGGTATTAAGAAGGTAAGGAGTTATCGGCCTTTCCGAACCCCACAGTTAGGTAAAGTTACCAGGCATCCAGAGAGTACACTTCTCTGTGCAGCACAGGGGCCCAGGATACTTATTTGTAAATTTGTGTTTGGGGGATCTGTTCACCAACTTGTTCCAGAAAATTCAGTAAAACAAACCGTTGTTGAGCTTGTGTTGGAGTCGTGTTCTTTGTCCGTGACTTCGCTGCATTCCGGAAAACCTGCCCTCGGTACTCGGCTTACACTAGGGTACGTGTTATCGGTTGCATCTCTAGCCCATTTCCCTTGGGTCGGGGTACCCGGCAGGGTTGTCCTCTATCTCCCTTACTGTTTGCCCTGATTATGGAGCCCTTAGCCTCTCTTATTAACAATAACACAAATATTGAAGGGTGGGAGATAGCCGGTATTATAGAAAAACTTTCTTTGTATGCTGACGACATGCTGATATATCTAGGCAACCCGTGTCAGGCGCTGGAGGCTCTATTCCTTACTGTGGATGAATTCGGCAGTTATTCCGGGCTCCGGGTTAACTGGGCAAAATCTAGTTTGTACCTAGTGGACGATGTCCCTCATCAGGAAATTACCTCACAGTCATCTCTCACGATAGTGGAGCAGTTTACTTATTTGGGGGTGGTTATCCACAAAGATGTACAAAAATTTGTGGCCTTAAATGTTACACCGATGGTTCAACACATTACTCTCAAGTTGAAAGCATGGGCAGATCTCCCACTCACGCTGGTAGGGAGGATAAACGTCTTTAAAATGATACTTCTGCCGAAACTTTTATATATCTATAGGGCAGCACCTCATATGATTGCCAAGTCCCACTTCAAGTTATTGGATAAGTTAATCTTCTCCTTCCTTTGGGGTGGTCAGCAGCCCCAGTTAAATAGGGAGACTCTAAAGGCACTCTATGAGAGAGGAGGGCTGGCAATGCCGGATCTATATCACTACTATGCAGCCATGCAGCCATACAATTGTATTTTGCATCTTGGTGGATCCGAGTAGATCAAAGTAATCCTGCAATCGTTTTGGAGGCGGCCCTGGTGGGTTCCTACGAGGCCCTAGCGAACCTGCGGTATCGAGAGGGAAGAACCAGATGTCTCATTACACAACGCTCATGCGAGCTACGGTTGGGGTGTGGAAGTCCTTTGTTAAACTGTATCATGTAAAAGAGTCACATACTTCCTGGTCCCCGTATATTCCCTTATGGAGGAACCCTAGGCTAAATGATCTGTTTTATTTGCAAGATTTCGAATTTTGGCCTCAAAAAGGAATTAAATATCTCACTCAGCTTTTTTCTGAAGGTGTTTTTAAAACCTTTGCAGTGCTACAGTCTGATTATGGTCTGCCTAGGACTGCTTTTTACCGCTACTTACAATTAAGACACGCTTGTGAAGCTCAGTTTGGGGGTCTAGAATTGACTTTGGAATGTGACCCAGTGGAGTCTATAGCTAGGAGAGAAATTTTACATAATCCGGTCTCTCTGTTCTATAAAGTCTTGATCACTAATAAACCAGCGCCCTTAAAAAAATCTTTTGAAAGGTGGAGGAGAGACATCCCGGATCTAGAGGAAACAGCAGTGGATGAACTGAAATCCTCGTGGAGGGCTACTGTCCTCAGTGCTCGGCAGGGCTGTGGAGTCGGAGTCGGTGCCTATTTTGCATGAGTCGGAGTCGAAGTCGCCATAAAAGGGCCCGCCTCCGACTCCCAAAATATATAATAAGTTGGTCCAGTTAGTTCGATGTAGTGCAAAGAGCAAGAGGAATTTGGTCCGGCCATTGCTACTGCTCCCATATCTTCAGCCTCATCACATGAGGAGTGTAATTGATGACATGGAGCAGGCAAAGTGCTGCCCCCAGGGGAGAAGATCCCGACCCCAGGGCAAACAGATTTCACCTGCTTTCAAAGAAGTAGCAGAGATCAACCATTCATCAAAACTGACTGTGTCTGAGGAAATTCCTTTATACCCTGACATTGTCAGAGATGTTGCCCCTGTGGTCACCACTTTACCCCCAAGTTAGTGTAGAGAGGCCGTTCTCTAGCCTGGAAATAATGAGATCAGATGTGAGGTCATCTATGCAGGATCTGATAGAGGCAATACTATTTCTCAGAACAAATTCAGAGACTCCACAAATGTTCCTGCAGTGTTTTGCATATTTACCATTTTTTTGATGTTCTAAAGTCATAGCCAATAAATATATTGTACACTGACAAAATGGTAACAATGTTTTAAACTTTTGAGACTTTCAGGTTCCATATCTCACCATCCACTACAGCTTTGTACATGAGGCTCCTGTAATTTTATATACAGTCATCTTACCTATCTACATAAATTTGACTTGCAAGTATTTAGCATCTGCTTAGTTCTCAGATTCTTTCCTGTAACTGCATTGTTACTGTTCTGCTCCTAAAAATAAAAATGTTAATTTCTATTATTTTGTTAGTATTTGGTAAATTCACCTTTTGGTTTTCAATACTGCCTGAATCCTTCTGGACTCTGAATCAGATTCAAGCACATCTTAACCAAAATCTGATCCCAGGTCTCTCCTACACATTCCCAATGTTGGTGCAGACTGGACTTGGATACAAATACAGCTTTTTCTTCAACTCTACCCACAAGTGTTAAAAACATTGTTACTCTTTTGCTTGTCAGTGTCTGTTCTACCTAAATAGCTTGATTATTGCATCATAAGGTGATAAACAGCCTGGTGTTACCATTTTACTACAGTAAAGTTATCACTTAAACATGCGCCGTGTATGAGGGAGTCAGAAGTCGGATTCAGGAGTCAGAGTCGGGAGTCGGAGTCGGAGGTTTGGGAAATTGAGGAGTTGGAGTCGGGGCTTTGGCTTGCCGACTCCACAGCCCTGGTGCTCGGGACCAACTGATCCAAGCTAAATGGCTTCATAGAGTCTATCTGACACCAAATCATCTCAAACAAATGCATAAATTACCTTTTGACACTTGTACTAGGTGTCATTAGGGAGTGGGAACCCTTTTACATATGGTGTGGGAATGCCCAGAGATTCAGGGCTTTTGGTCTGCTGTTCATGAGTTCCTAAACCGCAGACTGGTCCTTCCCAATGTCTGTGCCCCAGGCAATAGTCTATTAGGGTTGGTTGAAGATTTAGTTCCAACTAAGCAGGAGCGTGTTCTGTATCGGCTCCTCCTCTTTTATTCTAGGAAATCCATTTTGCTGAACTGGAAGCCCCCGAAACGTCCTACATTATCTCATTGGTTGCAATTGGTAAATGGGGCTTTGCCAATGTACAAGGCCACATATGCCTCCCGGGGGCTGCCGGCGAGGTTTCAACTCATATGGGGTAATTGGATCGCTCTTTCCACGGTATAGCTGCTGGTGGCTGAGTACTGAAGCTAAAGTGTGAATGTGTGTATGTGTGGTTGTTTGTCTTGTTTTCTCTTTGTTTCCGGAGGAGTCACGTGGTCCACATCTTATTTTTTTTTCAACATGGAGTTTCATAAGAAAGTTTAACATTTCCATGCAGCTGTTATGTTTTATATTGCCTGTCACTTTCTTATGCTCAGTAATGGACTATTGATACATACTCCTGATCTGCTTTATTGGCTATTACAGGTTGGACTTTGTACTTATCATTACTTTATTTGTGATGCATTGTATAAATGTGGTTATGTGACTCAATGTTATGTTGGTTTTGATGTCATTATTACCTTGTTTACTGAAATGCCAAAAATAAACACTGTTAAAGAAAAAAAAAACATTGTTAGTAGAAATACAAGGGGGGGTTAATGCTGAAAATATTATTTTTGGTGTAATCTATAGGCCCTCAAACATCACTGAGGAGATAGAAGAACTGGTGCATAATCAAATGGTGCGGGCAGCACAGGCAGGTACAGTCAGGGGCGTAGCTACAGGGGGTGCAGAGGTAGCAGTCGCTACTGGGCCCTGCAGCCTGAGGGGGCCCAAAAGCCCTCCTGCCACATAAGAAGATACCAGCATTGTAAATGGTACATGGTAACTGGGGGGGCCCCATTTCACTTTTTGTACCAGGGCCCAAGAGCTTGAAGTTACGCCTCTGGGTACAGTCTTAATAATGGGTGACTTTAACTACCCAGGCATAAACTGGGGTCACAGTTCTGCATCAACTGAAAAGGGAAGGAAGTTCCTTAATCTGTTAGAGGATAATTGTAGGGGGCAGTTTATGGAGGAACCCACTAGAAGTGATGCTCTGTTGGATCTGGCAATTTCTAACAAAGCAAAACTTGTTGGAGTGGTCACTGTTTCTGAAAATCTAGGTAACAGTGACCACAATATAATTCCTTTTAGTGTAAACTGGAAAAAAGAAAAACAGAGTGGGAGGGAAAAAAACATTTAATTTTAAAAGGGCTAATTTCGCTTTATTAAGGGACACAATACAGGACATAGACTGGGAGCAGCTATTAGCAAATAGTGATGTAGAAGCCAAATGGGAGAAATGGGGAAATTTATAGCAAAATATATTCCTATGGATAACAAGTATAGGCGACTAAAACTAAAACCAACATGGACTCTACCTTCTTTTAAGAGGGCAATAAATAATAAAAAAGGGCATTTAAAAAATATAAGTCAGAGGGGTCGGTATTAACCTTTGTAAATTACAAAGAGCTTAATAAAATCTGTAAAAAAGTGATAAAAGCAGCTAAAATTCAAAATGAAAGGCAGGTGGCCAAGGACTGCAAGACTAATCCCAAGAAATTCTTTAAGCATGTAAATGCCAAAAAGCCGAAGTCAGAACAAGTAGGACCCTTAAAAACCTGTGATGGGGAGCTGGGAGAAGGCAGAGGTACTAAATAGGTTCTTCAGCTCAGTATATGTCAACAATGAGAAAGTAGTTGATGGGGGTGGGCCGAGTGCAGAAAGTAGGGGTCAAGTACTGTTAAACATATCTGCTTGATTAATGCTCAGTGTAGAAATGGTCCAAACCAGTTAAATAAACTGAATGTGAACAAGGCTCCAGCCTGATTGCATCACCCAAGAGTTCTTAAGAGCTAGCTCGGTTTTCGTGTGCCCATACATGATATTTAGAGATTCCCTGGTGACTGGTATAGTGCCAGGAGACTGGCGTAAGGCAAATGTAGTTCCCATCTTCAAAAAAGGCTCCAAATGTTGCGCAGGTAATTATAGACCAGTAAGCTTAACATCTGGGAAAAATGTTTGAGAGGCTCATAAGGGACTATGTACAGGAATATGTAGCAGAATACAATATTATAAGTGATTGCCAGTATGGATTTACTAAGGACAGAAGTTGTCAGACCAATCTGATCTGCTTTTATGAAGAGGTGAGTAGAAGTCTGGATAGCGGGGCAGGTGTGGATATTGTGTTTTTAGACTTTGCAAAGGCGTTTGACACTGTCCCTCATAAGTGTTTGTTAGGTAAATTAGAATCCATTGGGTTAGAAATAACAGTGTGTAATTGGCTTAAAAACTGGCTGCTGGATCGTACTCAGAGAGTGGTGGTAAATGACTCCTACTCTGAGTGGTCCCCGGTTATGAGTGGTGTGCCGCAGGGCTCAGTATTGGGTCCTCTCTTATTTAATGTATTTATTAACAATATAGTGGAAGAGATCAATAGCATGGTTTCTATTTTTGCAGATGACACCAAGCTATGCAGGGTAGTGCAATCTATGGAAGATGCTCATAAATTGCAAGCAGACCTGGACACACTTAGTGCTCGGGCATCCACTTTGCAAATGGGGTTCAAATCTGGATAAATGTAAGGTTCTGCATCTGGGTAGAAATAATCTACAGGCATCATATGTCCTAGGGGGAGAAAAACCTGGAGAATCGCTTGTTGAGAAAGATCTGGGCGTTCTTGTAGATCATTAGACTACAGAACAGCATGCAGTGTCAATCAGCTGCCCCTAAGGCAAGTTTAAGTATTGGCGTGTTTTAAAAATAGGCATGGACTCGCGGGACAAGGATGTAATTCTATCGCTGTATAAAGCATTGGTGCAACCTCACTTGGAAGATGCTGTTCAGTTCTGGGCCCCAGTTTATAGAAGAGATGTAATGGAGCTATAGAGAATTCAAAGACGAGCAACAAAACTTATAAGGAGAATGGAGCATCTTAGTTATGAGGAGGGGTTAGTAGAATTAAACTCATTTAGTCTTGAGAAAAGACGGCTTCGGAGGGACATTGTAACGGAGGAGTGGATCCGCTGGGCCAACGCAAGCGATGATAGCTAACCCGCCGGGAAAGGAGTTAAGTAGCCCCGGTTTTTACAGAGCCGCCCCAACAGGGTTTCTTTTTTTTGAAATTTTGGGAGGAGGAATCCAGGGGAAAATTGGTTTAAGGTTAAGGGGAACGGCCGGGATTTAAAAATTGGTGGAAAAAACCCTTCCGGGGCCCCCTTTATGGTTTCCCGGGGGCCAGACCTCCTTTATTTAAGTGTTTATTTTTTGGGGGAAGGCAAAGAGGAAGCGAGACATTTTTGCGGGAGGAAGCGGGTTTAAAAAAACCAAAAACAGGCCCCTTAGGGGACCCCCTTTGAAAGGGGTTCCCGGGGAAAAAGAAAGGGTTCGGGGAGCAAGGCAAAGCCTTATGGGGGGAAAAGGGGTTTTCCTGAACCGGGAGAAAAAACCACAAAAAGGAAAAGGGAGAAGGTTTTAAAAAGGAAGGGGAAAAAAAAAAATAAAAAAAAGGGGGGGAGAAAGAAAAGAAAAGAAAAAAAAGGGGTAACAACAAAAAATCAAAAAAAACAATAAATTAAAAAAAAAGGACTTAGAAGAAAGAAAGGAGGGGAAAAGGGAAAAAACCAAAAAAAAAAAAAAAAAAAAGGGAAGAAAAAAACGAAAAAAAAAAAAAAAAACTAAAACAAAAAATTTAAGAAAAATAAAATGAAGGGAAAAAAAAAGGGGGAAAAGTGATAAAGAAGGGAACCTGTAAGATGAAGAAAAAAGTAAAAAAATAACCGGGGCCGGGGGTCTCTTTCCCCCGGCCCCAAACCCCCTCCTTCCCGGGGCCCTCCTTTTCCCCCTTCCGGGGGGGCGGCCCCGGGGCCCAAAAATACGGCCCGGGGGTATTCCCCCACCCCCTTCCATCCCGGTGCCGGGGGCGGGGGATTGGGGGCCCCCCCCACCCCCCCCCCCCCTTTTCCTCCCCCTTTTTCACAACCCTGGGCCAAAACCCCAATTTCCCTTAAAAAAACCGTTTCCCCCCTTAGGCTTTTTCCCCCAACCCCCCGCCCCCTTTTCCCTAAAAAAATTTCACTGCCCTTCCACCCGGCCCTTTCCCCTTGGTTTCCCTACTGGGGGGGCGGGCCCAAAGTTTAAAAACTTTAAGGGGAAAACCCAAAAAAAATGTGGTTTGGGGGCCCAAACCCCCAATTGAAAACTGGGCACCTTAAAACGGGAAAAATTTTGGGGAACCCCCAAAACCCCAATGCCGGCTCAAATAGGGGCGGGGCCCCCCGGGAACCTGTCAGCCTGACCTTTTGGGGGGGCCCAGAAGCTCGTGGGCAGGGCCTGAACCGGCTGGGGGGTTTGGCCAGAGGGGCCTTGATGCCCTTTTAAATTTGGGGCTTTCCACGGCAGGGACAAAAACGGGTTTTTAGGGGGAGAGGGGGGGGGGGTGTTGAAAACCCAAAGACAACAAAAAAATGGGGGAAACCCCCCGGCGGTTTTTTTTGACTCAAAAAGTTTTATACAAAAACTCTGCCCGGGGGGAAAAAAATGGGACCATTTTATCCTGGCGAGGGGGCCCCCAAAAAGGTTGGCGGCAAGTGGGTTTCCCCCAACCCCTTTTGGGAAAAAACCTTTTTAAAAACCTCCCCTTTTTGTTTGAGGTGGGTATGCAGAAAAAAAAATCCAACTAAAACTGCAAAGACAGCCAAAAGGGCCCCCCCCAAAAAATAGGCGAAAAACTGGACTCCCCGCAAGACAATATGCAACGGGGGGCCTTTGCAAGCGGAAAATATTGAGGGGAAAAAAATTTTGGGGGCCAGCTGGGGGGCAGAGGGAAACCCCAAAAGGAAAGGGGGGGGAAATTAAAGTGGCCCATTTTCAAGAAACGATGGGGCCCACCACCCAAAAGACCGTGTTTCCAATAAAGGGGTGGAAGATCTGTGCAAAGTCCATGGGGGAAAGGGGGTTCCAGGGTTTTTTTTTGGAACGGGAAAGGGAGGCTGAAGAAGGCCCCGCGGGTTGAGTCGGGAACCTTTTTTAAAGGGAAACAGGAAGAGGGGGAAACCCACAAAGTCCCTGACATTTTTTGACCCCAAAAAAGGGGGGCCCCACCAGTAAGGGGGGCCCAAAGCGGGAAGGGACTTATGGATTCTGGGAATCCCCCAAGCTTTTCGGGAAGAATTTTCCCCCCCCTTCAAAGGTTTTTAAAGGCCGCAAAGCAGGGCGCACATACGTTTCCCGGGGTGCAAACGTTGGGGGATCCACCGGGGGCACCCGGGGGGGGGGAGGGAGGCGTTCGGGAAAGGGAAAATGTGGGGGTTTTTGAGGGGGTTTCGGGGGCCCCACCGAAAGGAGGCGCGAGATAGGGGTCAGCTTTACGTTTTTCCCCGGGGCGGGCCAAATAAATTAGCAGGAATTCAAAAAGGGTTTGAAAAAAAAGCGCCCAAATCTAGCCTGCCGGGGTTTTCAGGCGTTGACCCGGGCGGGAAGAAAAAGGGAGGTTTTTTATGGTCGGGGAAGATACCCAAATTGGGGTTTGACGGGGGCCCCCCAGCAGGTGACGCCAACTCTTCTAAGCCAAGGCTTTAGGGCCCAAAGAAAATTCCCCGCGATCCCCATGGTATAAATTTTCTCGGCCGGAGAGAAATTTTTGGGAAAAAGGGAGGCCCCCAAGTATGTGTTTTCCCCCGGGGGAAATTCTGCGGGGGACAGCACCGGCACCCCCAGGGGGTCACCCACTTTCCAAATTTGGAAGGGGCGGTTGGGGTTTCCGGGGCGGGGACAAAACCCGGGGAGCAGACGCGAACCGATTTGAAAACGGCTGAAGGCTTTTTTTGGGGGTTCCGGGGGCCAGGACTGTGGGTTTGGCGTTCTTTTTTGGTTAAAAGCCACCAAGGACCCACAAGCAAAAAAAAATTTGGGGGGGGAAAATTGTCATAATAATTGGAAAAACCAAAGGAAAATCGTTAAATTTGGGCCAAAGGGCCCCAAACCGGTTGTGGGCCACTGCAACACGGGCGGAGAGTTTTGGGGCCCATCCACCCGGAGGCCCTTATCAAGACGATGTACCCAAAAAAGGGCAAAGCGGGTGCGTTCAAAAGGCACTTCTCTGGCTTGGAAAAAAGGGTTTATGGGAACGGGGGCGCCTGGGGACCTGGGGATTTGGGGGCAAATGATTTACGAAGATCCGGAAAAAGGGTTAAGGAAATCGCCCAAGTGGGACAATAACAAGCGTAGAGTAGGTCCCGGAAGTTTTCTCATTGAGGGAAGTTTTGGATACAGCAGGGGCTTGCAGAGCCCAAAAATGGCATAACCAGATCCCTCAAAGTGGCCATCCCGCGTATTAAACACTTTTTTTCCCACTCGTCCCCTTTCCCTTCAAATACGGAAAAAAATTTAAAAAGGCCCCGCGAAGATCCAGCTTGGAAAATTTTTTTCGCGCCCGCAGGCGGTCAAAGGAATTTTTCCGATTTTAAAGGGGGGAAAGGGGGAAAACCGATTTTTTAAAGGTGTTTTTAAATTTAATCCCCGATAGTCGTTGCCGGGGCCCGGGGGGGCCCCATTTTTTTTTCTCCAGGGAAAAAAGAAGCCTCCCCTGCCGGAAAACAGGACTTAGGGAAAAAACCCCTTTGCAAAGGTTTCCCCAAATAAATTTTACTCAACACCGCCTTAGTCCCCAGGACGGAGGGGTGGAAAAAACCCGGGCCTCTGGGAGGAGTACTTCCCAGGTTGCAGGTAATGGGGACGGGGCCCGAAAGGGCCCGGGTGGGGGAAGGGAGCTTTTTCGGCCCTGCCTTTTTCCAAAAAAAAAAACATCCCAAATTTCCCAGTATGGCTTTGGGGGTGGGACCTGGGGGAGGCTTGGCAGACTTGGGGAAGGGGACCTAAAGGAGCGATTTTGCGGAAACCAGCAGGAAGTGAGTGACACGGGGAACCCCCAACGCATGATTTCACCTGTGCTCCCAAACCCAAGGTCGGGGTAGGGGCCCTGCGGGGCCCCAAGAGGGGGCCCCAAGAAGGGGGATTGGGGGGGAAAACCGGAGGCCCCAATGCTAAAATTGGGCAAAACTTTTCCCTTTGGGTGAAGGGGGCCCCAAATCTGCAGGAAGGGGGGAAAGCCGTGGGGAAAAAAGGGATGGCGTCCTTAAGGCTTTTCCTCCACTGACCGAAACACAAATATGGGTTTTTTTTTTGCAACGGGGGCCCACCGGGAAAACCAAACCTGGCCCCACAAGTTCGTGGGTTTATAAAATTTTTCCCTGCCGATCCAAATAAATTTAAAAGGGCGGGTTCCGGGAAAGGTTGCTTTTTCCGGGGAGTGGCCCCCAATGTAAAAGGGGCCCAGGGGTAAAAAGGGGGAAAAGGCCTTTTTGGCACCTAGGGTTTTGCCTCTCCTACGAGCCCTAGGTAGGAAAGGGTTTCCCCGGGCCGCAGGGACGGGATCCCCAATAAAAGGCCAGAACCCCCACCGATAAAAAGCACACCCAGCTTCAGACAAACGCTGAAACGTTCCTCCGGGGACAGATGGGCTCTCTCGACCTGCATGGGGTTCCTCTTCAGAGGCCTAAAGGGGGAAAAAAAGGGGAAAGGGGGTAAACCGCATAACGGGGGAGCCAAGGGGGGGAAAAACGGCGGGGAAATGGAGGGTTTTCCCCCCGTTGTGGGGAGGAGTTTTGTTTCCCTTTTGGGCGGCAAAAAGCGAAAAACCATTTTGGGTGGCCAAAAATGGATTGGTAACCCAAAAACCCAGCGGGTAGATCCCGGGGCGGCGACCCTCGTCCTTGTTCGCCCCGAAGGCCTTGCCAAAATTTCCCAAACCAACCCCTTCGTTTTTTAGTCCGCCCCCGAAGCGAGGGTGCGAAACGGAAACTGAATACTGACCGACTGTGGTGTCCCCTGGGAATGGTGGGAGCAGGGCCACGGCTGCCAAAAAGAAGTAAGGGCCGGGGTTTCCCTTTCCAAAAGACGTGGCAAAAACCCCCGGAAAAGGGTTTTGGGAGGTCACGGGGTTCAGGGGACCCCCTCGATCCCATAGTGGGGGAAATCCCAAGCCAAGGTTTCCCCCAGAAAAGGGGCTGATTATAAAAAACCCCCCCCTTTTGGCACGCTTGTGGGGAAAATTTGGGCCCCCCCATCTCGAGGGGGGTTGGACCCACTGGTTTAAATAAAATCCCCGGCCTTTTTGGGGGTTTTCCATTCTTTAGGGGAGAGGGGGGGCCCCCGGGGGGGGGAAGGGGGGGCCCTGGGGGGGGGGGGGGAAGGGGGGCCAGGTGGGAGCAAGGATGGGATCCCGGGGGGGCATAATGGGGGTGCGGGTGCGGGAGGGGGGGGGGCAGCCGGTGGGGGCAAGAGTCGCCAGGTTCTGCATTATGGCCGCTACCCTGGTCGAAAAACGCTGGCTTGCGGGGGAAAACCCCGTCGTGAACCCCCGGGGGTTTGGGCGGGAGGGTCCCCGGGGGAAACCCATGGCCCGGGTCTGAACTGTAAGGGGAGGGGGGTTGGAAATACCGGGGGCGGGGGGCAAGCGATAAATAGTAAGCCACTCCAAAGGGAACGGAGTTTTAAAAAACCCCCCCGGTTTTTTTACCAAGCCCGCCGCAAAGGGGGTTTGGGAAATTTCTTTGCGCGGCTTGGAGCTACCGGGGTCGTTTAACCCCCCTAAACATGACTTTGTTTTGGATGGTTGGCCCCGGGGTAAAAGTGGTGCAAAATTTTAATCCGGAGGCGTTAGCCCGGGGGACGGGCAGAAGGTCGGGGCGGGCCCGGCGGGGTTTTCGAAAAGTCGAAAAGGGCGGGCGGCCCGGGGCCCAGGTGGCAAACAGGGCAAGGCCCGGGAAAAAGTGAGCAGGGGGGACGGGTACACGGGAAAAAAGGACTAAAACTCAATACACCAAAAAAAACGCCCCAAAAAACAAAACCAACAGACTGGCAGCGGGTGCTAGGGGGTTTCCCCATTATGGGGCCCAGCCCCCCCGTAAATTTAAACCCAAAATTTTAAAGGGGGCCGCGCTGGTTTTTTAAAATTCCGGACTGGGCCGTCGCGTGCGGTTTTTTAAGCAGGGAGTATGCGCCCCGGGGGCTTTTCCAGAGCGGGGAAAAAGGAGCGGGGACTGGTAAGTATGGGGTTTCCCCCGGGGCAGGAGAAAATAAACCGCGGTTTGCGGACAACCCCGCAGCACCCCGGTTCCGGATCCCGGGGCGCACAGGGGGAGGGCCGCGGCAAACTGCGGCCGGGCCGCCCCGCCGTGAAAACATGATTTAATTTTAAAATTTAAAAAGGGGCCCTTTTCCAAAAATGGGTGGGGAAAAAAAATTTTTTTCAAGAAAACCCCCCTAAAAAAGACATGGGGACTTTCCCTTTCCCAGCTGGAAAAAAAAAAGATTCAATCTCCAAAGGGGAAGAGCTTTCTTTCATGTAAAACTTTTATTCTGGGGAAAAACCCTCCCTTGGGAGCGGTCACAGCGGGAAAAGGGGTTGGGGTTTTTTTAAAGGGCAGGCTTAGATACCTACCAAAAACCCAAAAAGAATATTAAGGGCTTTTGTAGCTTTTTAAAAATTCGGGGATCTTGGCTGGGGGGGTTTTTCTGTGGTCCAGAGTTTTGGGGTCTCCCCTGGAGCGGGTTTGGGGTTTCCCTTTTGGGTTTTCAGGGCATTCCCAGGGGGGAGGCTGGACTTAAAATTTTTTGTCTCCCTCCCTTCCCCCAACTTTTTAAATCACCCTTGGTTTTAAACCCTTGGAGGCCCACAATGTCTTTTTTAAACCCCCCTTTTTTTAAAAAAATACCCAGCCAACATAATGAAGATTAAACAAACAGATCACTAATACAGATAAATTAAGTCCTTACATACAATATCTGGAAGAGCTGTTGGAAATCACTTTTTTACTTTGGGGGCCCAGGAGCTTCTTTGGGTCATTATTTTTAATAAACTTTGTCCCAAAAAAAAAAACATGGCCCTCACCTGGTACCCAAAGAATCCGCTCATCCTGGCACATGTAAGAGCAGTACAGGGCATGTAGTGCTGCATTGTACTGTAGAGAGGCGCACTAGAACCACACCATATCACTACTGACTGCATGCACTTCACTAATACATTAAGAGCATACACAGGACATTTAGTACCAACGGGAGCGCCGGGGGCGCACTGTACTGTAGAGAGACGCTACTAGACCACCATCACCTGCATGTACCACACTAATACATGTAAAGAGCAGTACAGGACATGTAGTACCACTCTTTAAATAAGACCTCCAATCACTGCAATGTACCTCAATAATACAGCAAGAGTAGTAACATGGACATGTAGTACCACACTATAGACCTCCAATCACTGCATGTACCTCACTAATACATGCAAGAGCAGTACAGGACATGTAGTACCGCACTGTACTGTAAGAGTGAGCTACTAACCCACGCATGGGCGAGCGTGGGTAAGATGTACCCACCCTAATACATGTAAGTAGCCAGTACAGGTACATGTAGCGAAGCCCGTACCACCCAGCACTGTACTGAGAGCACCGCGCTACTAGACTGCCAGTCACCACTCACCCACTAATACCTGTAATACAGTACAGGACATGTAGTACTGCACTATACTGAAGAGAAGGCCTACTAGATCTGCCAGACGCCAGCATAGCACCTACATTTGGCTACTCTTTTGGGGGATGCCATTGTTTGGCTCTTGAATGTTTTTATAAAGATTATAAATAAATTCTGTGATTTTTAACGGGCTTTAGTCCTGGATCGCTGCATCAACTTTTTTCTTGCATGAATTGTGTATGACGCTGTCTCCAGGCGGGATTCAAGCGAGGACGACCCGGACACTGGCATTGTGTGGGTGAGCTGGTATGTGTGTTCTTTTGCCATACATGCACCTCACTAATACATGCAAGAGCAGTAAAGACATGTAGTTACCAGCATGTACTGTTAAGACTGCACTATGACCTCTCAGTCACTGGCATGCACCCCTCACCCCTTAATAACATAAGAGCAGTAAAGGACATGTAGTACTGCACTGTAGAGAGGAGCTACTAGACCACCAATCACTGCATGCACCTCACTAATACATGTAATAGCAGTACAGGACATGTAGTACCACACTGTACTGTATGAGAGGCGCTATAGACCGCCAACCACTGCATTCACCTTACTAAATACATGTAGAGCATAAAGACATAGTAGTACCGACATTGTACTGAGAGACTACTATAGAACTCCAAATCAACTGCATGCACCTCACAATAACATGTAAAGAGCAGTACAGGACATGCAGTACCGCGGGCACTGTACTGTAGAGAGGCGCTAGTAGACCTCCAATCACTGCATGCACCTCACTAATACATGTAAGAGCACCACAGGACATGTAGTAGCACACTGTACTGTACTGTACTGTAGAGAAGAGCTACTAGACTGCGTGGTGAAAGTATATACAGCATCTGAAATAACGGATACTGGAAGCCTGTGCTAGCATTTCTTCTGCGTGTTTGCTATCATGGTGTCAGAGTGGAGAAAGGGGTGCATTGACAAGGCAGGACTTTCATCCAGCAAGACACGCACTGTTTATGTCTGGACGCCTACCATTGGGCGTCCCCTCCTGCAGCCTGGAGTCGTCACCAGGGTCGAGCGCGAGTGTAGTGAGCGGGCAGGGAGAGAGTGGGCCGGGCCGAGGTTGGGAGTGGGGGTATTTGTCTGCACCATTAAGTGTCTATGTTTTAGGATTACTGGGATGCCATGGTCGGCACCTAGGTATATTCTAATGAGCAGTATCTGTAATGTATTACTGTGACTGTTTTTGATAGACTTTGGTTATAGCAATTACTCTTGATACTCTTGGGGTATAACTGGTTTTAACAGACCCCGCTGGTATATTTGCTATTTCGTTCCTTTATTTTCCCTGCTCCTCATTATTGTGACTCTATTGGCGGTGAGTGAATTTAGTTAGCCGGCTGTTCCTTGTGAATTTTCTATGGATAATATTACATTACCATAGTATTCCATTTCTACTTTTTTGGGCTTTGTTATTTGTGATATACTATCCTCTGTATTATACTGATCGATATTTGCGTTTTTTGATATGTATCCTCCTATATCGGTCCCCTGAGGACGAGCAAATGGGACAAACGGAAACATGTTGGGACATTGTCTTGTATAGGATAGTTGTGTGAAGAACAGCACCATTTGGGGCGAACACACCCCGGTGTACAACATTAAGGGCGGATTATGCTCAAATAGTATTATTTTCCCTGTTCGGTTGGGGGTTCCATCTACTTCTTTTGCTGTGCTCCTTTCTTGGTTTTTTGTGTGTATTTTGTTTGTCTCTTTTTGTTTTGTCCCCTTTTTCCTTTTGGTGTGACTATTTTGTCCTCGCTTTTATGTTTTAGTGAAAATTACGTTTTAGAGATACAACGATTATTTATTTTATTGATTTTTTTCGTTGTAGACGAGTCCTTTGTAGCACATTTAAGATACTTGTGTCATTCCATAAGGATCCTGTTATCCTTTTTGGAGGGATTTTTCCTTGTTTGCATTGACAAATCCAATACACAATGGGCAGCACTTTGAACACCATTTTATAAGTTGGCATAACTTGTAAATAACTCATGAAAGAATAAATTTACATTAACAACCAAAGCACACCATTGTTTTTCTTGTAAATTCTCATAGTTTGAGATGTTACACATACCATCTTCCCATTGGAAAATAATAAAGTTGGATCCAAAATGGCCTACTTTTTCAAATGGCCACCGTGCACACCCATCCTGAAAGTTTCACTGCTCTACATAACTAAATTGCCACAAACAGAAGTTGATAATCACCAACCATTTCCATTATATTTAGTGTAGTCCATAAAAATGATGCCACACTGTACATCAGCATAAGATACATAAACCATTAAGTCAATCACGATTTACTGCATAAGTATTATCATAATATATTTTTCACATGTACAATGCTGGATAACACAATGGGGCCTAAAGGAAAAAAAAAAGAAAAACAATCCGCAACTTTTAATGTCTAATGGGATTCAAATGCTAATCTTTCTATCTTCAGAACAATGATACTTTACAAAGATAGTTCATCAAGTTTTTATCGACTTTATGTAAATTATGTGTCATAGATGGGCGAATTTCTCAAAATTCGATTCGTCACTTCGCTCGAATTTCCCGCAAAATTCGTTTTGTTCCAATAACTCGCCACGAAATTGCGATTAAAAAGCGGCATTTTTCTCAGGCTGCACAAATCGCTTGCAGGTGCTGTAGACGTTGCTGCCATGCTTAAATATGCAGAAGGAGCTTGGTTTGGTCTTCATACATTTGTGTTTTAGTCAATGACAAAATTCTGCGCAGATTACCTGCCGCCGCTTTTATGAATCGCTTCACTATGAAAAGTCCCTGGGCATTTAAGAGGGCAAAACGACCAAAAACTGAAGCCGGATAAATGTACCTTATAAAGACATTTGCCAGCAAAAGCTGGAAAAAAACTAAGCTGAAGCTCAGGTGCAACATTAGTGAACAGTGTGGAGGTACGGCGCATCACACACATGAGTCAAGGCAGTGGCACAATGAACATCTCTGTACGTGTAAACACAGGAGGAACCACAGAAAGGCATCACACATGACTGAGAGCGGAGGTCACGGCGCAGCAGCAATGAGTCAGGCAGTGGCAACATTGACATTCTGGAGGGCAAAACAGATAGGCACAGAGTGGCCACTAATTCATACAGTAGTGGAGGTCACAACAGCAGCAGCATGAGGTCAAGGCATGGCACAATGAACATCTGTTGTTGCAATAACAGGACTAAGCCACAGAGTGGCACAATAGACCTGCAGAGCGAGGTTCACGGGCGCAGCAGCATTAGTCAGGCATGGCACAATGACATTCTGAAGGTGGGCAAAACAGGAGGACAGCCACAGAGTGCACAATGACTGGAGAGCGAGGTCACCAGCGGCAGCAGCATGAGTCGACGGCAGTGTGCGACAATGACTTCCTGGAGGTGCACAACAGGGGATCTACACGGAGACCAGCAGAAGTTCACCAATTAGACTTGTAAGACGCGGCCAACTGGTGTCACGGCGGCAGCAGCATGAGTCAGACAGTGGGCACGCGAGAGTAGCGAGTGCGTCTGAGTGGAGTCAACGAGGCGACAGCAGACATGAGGATTGCGCAGACTGGCACAAATGACACAGTGTGTGCGGGACACGGCCAGCAAGCCACATGGCAGGACAACAAGAGGTCAATACAGAATGCACCATAGACACAGAGTGGAGGACACGCAGCATCCACCAGCAAGGCACATGAGGCTAAATACAGAGCACAATGAAATCGCTCTGGACGCGGTTGCAGAAAAAAAAGATAAGGGCCACACAGAGAGTGAGGCACAATGACAGAGATTTTGAGTGACACCAACGCGGCAGAGCACCCAGAGCTTATGAGGCGTCAAGATAGGTGGAGCACATGACACAAGTGTGGAGGTGCACGCACGCAGCAACAGCAGCAGCAGCATGATTGGATTACTAAGAGTATGCAAATGACTAGACGTGTTGAGGTAGGTGGCATCACCATCCCTGCGGCTAAGGGGGGGGGGGGGTGATGGGGTGGGGTGAGGTGGAGAGGGTGCCAGATGGAGAAACTGTCACAATGTGTGGGCATCAGGCGGGTGCGGCATCAGAATAGATGGGCTGAGGCCAGGTATTTGAACCCAGGGGGGGGGGGGACTGACGGCCTAAGGCATTGGTGTGGTGTGGAAATCGCTGTCCGATGCCACGCCTGATTCAATCTTGTCAAAGGTCAGGGGTCGTGGGGTGTCCAACATTTCCCGTGGACTAGCGGGGTTCTCCTAGGGGTCACGATAGGGCGCCCCCCCGCGCCGCACTGAAGCAACCCCTCTGATGCCGACACCAACTGGCCGGGACAGAACAGCTTTCTCCACTGCAAACTCGGGCAAGGGTTGCGGCCACACATCCAGTTTGGTCATGCCGCAGTGTAGTCCGCGTATCTTGGCTAACGTGGGGTGGCATAGTGCTGTCCAAGAAGCCACCACGCTGTTTGGTTTCATGGGACCTGCTCCAGGTCGAGCTGCTGCTGTTGGCGACTGCTACCCTCGGCTCACGTAGGGGGGCGTGGGGTGAAGGAAGCTGCCTCATGCAGTGACTCCAAGACATAGGTTGCCTGCTGATGAGCTGGTTCTGCATATGCGGCGAGGGGACCCCCCGGGCCCCCCCACCTTACCCGGCCCATCATCCGGGGCGGTGCAGTAGTACGAAGCGCGAGTGGAGGAACCCTCCCGGGGTGTGGGGGGGTGGGGGCGAGTGGGGGGGGGGGGGAGACCTGTCAGAGGAGGGACGATGCCGGGCACATAGGCAACAGCCCACTGACTTACGGTGAGGATTTTCCTCTATAGTAATTGAGTTTGTCCTCAGCCTCTCGAATAGCTGGGAAAAAGGCTTCCATTTTGGAGGCGCGCGTAAGCGAAGGGTCCCAATAGGGTTGCAGAGCTCAAGAGTTCCATATTCCCTCTGCCGGATGCTGACTATTTGGCCTGTCACTTAGCCAGGCTAATAAGGCATGCTTCGGGCCATCTGCACAATGACTCCGAGGGGCTCCCTGCCGTCCATTTTCCCACTGTATACTGCCACGGGTGCTTGGGGGTCATCTGCCTCGTCTTCGCTCATTTCCATCCACCCCTCCAGCTGCTCGGCCTCCTCCTGCGGGGGGGGGGGGGGGGGGGGGGGGGGGGCGGGGTCGTTGTCACCGAGGTAGAAAAATTCCACTCAATCAACCAGGACCATGCTTCTGCCCAGAGTGTCCTCCACCTCCTCCTCCATTTCAGTCCCCCACAGACTCCGGCAGTGAGTGTGGGTCCGTGGGGGGGGACGAGATGTAGTCTCCACGTCTCCAGTCCCCACCCCTGCCGAACAGATTTTTCAGCATTCTGTTTCCAGACATGAAGCAGTGGAATACGTTATTCATCCCGTAGTAGGTCCTCGACTGGACAAATAACGTCCGGCCGGGCCCTCCGTCGAATGCCTCAACAAACGGCAGGTGTCACGCATGAGCTGCCACTGGCAGACATCAAAGTTACAGCAGGGAGTACTTCTGTCAGCCTGGATCACATCAAAAAAATCGTTAATAATGCCCTTTCTAGGGTCTCTGTTCATGGGGGGGGGGGGGGGGGGGGGGGGGGGGGGGGGAGCGAGGTCGGGGCCCCAACATGTGTAGCTGGAATTCCAGCGGTGGAAACATCGCATATCAGAGTGTGTGTTGGGGGAGAGCCGCGGTGGAGGTCTGCCGCGTGCATAACTCGAGGAGTGGTGTTCCTTGGCTTTGTACGAAATGATTTGCGATGGGTAGGTCAGGTTCGGAAGTTTTCCTGGCCATATTCTAGAATGTTCTGAAGATCGGTGGAAGGACTTCAGGAACCATTTTCACAACCAGATTGAACACGTGGCGCCATGGGCAGGGCGCCTGACCATCCCTCTCGGGTGCCCAGGAAGGGCGCGGGACGACCATGTTCTCCGCCATTTTCCCGGGTCACCGATGGTTCCGATTTGCAGATGGCCGAGAAAGCCACACAACGATTTCTCTGCTGCATGACGCGGCATCAGTTCCTCGCGCGCATTGACTTCAGTTCGCGCGGAGGCAAGCCAGGTGTAAAACTGCGTGACAAACCGGGGGGGGGGGGGGGCTGATCCCCTACAGCATGTGGGTATGATGGACAGTACTTGTGGAGGCTGATGATGTGTTGGTGGTGGAGAGGAGGAGGAGGACATTGGCGCAGGTGCAGCAGTTTCACAACGTGAGGAAAAGCGCGTCTCCTGTCCCAAGATGGTGTGTGGGTGTGCCTGGCTGGAGAGCACATTCACCCAGGTGGGGATCCGTATAAGGGACATGTACTGGCACTGGACTGTAAGTTACAAGAGCTGACAAGCAAGCTCCAACGGGGTGCGCGGGGCCGGCCTGCCCGGTGCACCTTGGAACAAACAGATAAGGGCTCAAGGACTGCCCTCCTTTCTGTTTTCTACATATTTGGGGAGGGGGGGGGGAGTGGGGGGGAGGGTGGTGCTGGTAACGGAGCGGCGCCTTTTTGGAAAAAAAAGTTACTGCTTGGAACTCTCCAACTCGCGGGCTCGGGCACAAGCCAAATAAGTTCTTCTGAAATGGTGGCAGAGGCCACCAATTGGAAAGGGAGGGACTGGCAGTACCAACAACGGGGGGGGTTGGGGACAGGAGTACGGTCAGCCTTCCTCTGCACCTTAGATGGTTTTGTGAAGCATACTGTTGTCCGAGCGAGGGCGTCTTTGCATCACCGGCCTGCCTGAACGACTGCTTGGCGCCATGAAAGCGAGGAGCGGAGCATCGGGACCAGGGAGATTATGTCAAGAGAGAAACAGCTCCCTTTCGAGGGCAGAGGTGGTGGAGCCTTGTCTGGGCTGCAATGGGCATGCAACCACTGGGCGCGTGGCTGCTGGGCTGTTTGCTGACGGCGGCAGGATGGGACCACCACATCCTGAGCCGTTTACGTTTCTCCCTAGCACCCGGATGGTGACGCTGCAATGTTTGACGCAGGGCTTTGGTGCCAACGTTAGCTCCCTGGCCACTACCTTTCACATTTCTGCCCACTAGATTCTACATATACCCATATATTCGGTCTCCCCGTCCGGTGTCTTAGCAAAGAACAGCCACACCGCCAGTAGTGCGGGATTTTACAGCTCCAAGCGCCACCGGCACTGAGTGACTACTGCCGGCCGCTCTTGGCCGCGCGGGTCGCTGAGAGCCCCTGTGCTGGGCTAACTTTCTTGGACCTGGGGGGGTGCGAGCGGTTTTTTTACACCCCGTGGGCCGCTTTCCTCCCGACCGTTCACAAACACTGCTTCAATCGCTGCTGACTCACCACACGACCCCTTGCTGGGCGAGGGCGCTGCTGCCTGACACGCGCAAGCTACGCCCCTCGTTCCCCCCGTCCTGACGAGAGATGAAGCCCTTGCCTCACCCGGCTCCCAAGTGCGGTCGGCTACACATCATCTATTTGTTGTTTCATCGTCACAGCTGCCTCTCACCGTCTTTGGTATGGCCGAGGCTGACCCTCTCACAACATGACCACTCCATTGGCCACTCTCCACATCTATACTTTGCCGCCTACTGCAAGAAGCAAAGCGATATTGGCCCCCATTTCTTCGCTGGTCAAGGGAGTTGCTGACTGCCCTCCACAAATTGTTCATCCTCAGCTATAAAGTGGCGCTGACCCAGACTCACATAGTAGATCTCTTGGCTGAGGGAACCGTATGGACAGAGGCGGCTGGGACCAGGTGAGGGCCGCTGACCCGCTCCGTGGCCATGCCAACTAAGGGTGTGTCTGACTTCCCACCGACTCTTGGCTGGGGTTTGTCCAGTATGTCATCTGGAGAAGTAGGGATGACCTAGTGCAACCAATCACTAACCCTGGGTTTGCTGAACAATCACACGGGGGGGGGGGGACGGCCGCGTATAATGGCCGAGCGGCAGTTGTGCCGTCACCGAGTGACCCTGCTGCGACGTCCCCCGATTGCTGTCTGCGACCTGCCCGTTCAGAAAATGTTTGTGCCTCTGCCCGTCTCGTGGAGGTGAAGAGCCTGCCACCTCTCTGTCTGACATACTGTTTTGTTCTAAAATCCTACAGACACTGTTTTGAAGAAGATATCTGTATATGAATAAAAATACACCCTGTTTTTGACGGTATCCAAATGAACCCATAACAAGCTTGGGTAAGCCCTTGAAGTATAAATTGCCGCTCCACCAATGGCCAGAAAGAATATACTTGTATTTCTTTAAGGAACAACCTGTGTGTTTTACTAAATGTAAAAGCACAAACAGGCTTAAATTAACCTTCGGGAGACATGAATTAAGCCTACAGGAAAAAAGTATATATTGGCGTTGAAAAAGAACGAGTTTATTTTGTCAGCACACTCAACTATCAAAACAACGCTTAATTAACCCCTGGGGGGGGTGGGGGTGGGAGGAGGGGAGGACGAGGGGGAGGGAGGGCGGCAAAGAATTGAGGCTGCAGCAAACAAGTACTTTGTAGCGTGTTAACATTGCTTGTTTACAGACCCACACAACAAGAGATAACAGTTTTAATTAACCTTTGCTTGTGAATTAGTGCTACAGGAAAAGCGGCGAGGTATATATTTTGGCGTGAAAAAGAGACGTGTTTTCTTGGGGTCAAGCACAGCCCAGCAAAACAACGCTTAAGAGAGCGCGCCCTGGATGTAATTGCGCAATAGAAATTGATGGCAGCCAAAAATGAAGTGGTATTTGTATGTAAAAGACGCTGTTTTAGCGGAAGGAAAATGAAACAGCGCGGAGGAACTGGCTTAGATCCCCCTTGGGATATCAATGTCTGTGAGCAGATAGGATTTAAAAAAAAATTTTGGTAATATGCAGCTGCAGGATGACGCAGCACTGGATTTTCAGATCCAATACCCCAAAAAATTAAAATGAGAACATTAATGCAAGGTGGGGCGGCGCGCGACTCTGAGACAAGCGAGACAACCCCCCAAAAATCACTGTATAAAGAATCAATTCTTCAGTAAGCGGGCATGTACAAGCAGCACGCGGCAGCACCTTCCCGTGTCAGTTACAAGTGAGAGTATGTGTGAGCTCCCATCGGCGGTGGGCGCCTCGGGTGGGGTCTTATATAGTTGCGGTGACGTCACAGAAATCCCTCCGGCCGTCTCTTGGGCTTCATCTCTGCACATGTAATGCAGGCTATGCCCTTCATCCTCCAAGGTGCTGTGCCCGCATGTAAACGCCATGGTGCTCACGGCGCCAGGGGCCAATTTATCTCAATGAAAAGCACACCTACGTTCACGGTAGGCCAGAAGTACCCCAAGATTTCGACTGGGGTCAGGATCCTAACACGGAAGTTTTCCCCTGAAATTCCTAAAACGAATTCCACTGGTCGTAGGAATCGATTCGCGGGGGGGGGGGGGGGGGGGGGGGGCCATCTCTAATTCATTGTTATGAGACATAACAAGTTTTGCCTACACTGTTGTAAAGCATATGTAGCAGTGCGTTTGTAATGGTGGACCTTCTGTTTATTGATATTAATCTCGATCCGAGATACATTTAAAAACATTTTAAGTACAGAATGATGAATCCTTTCCTGTAACTATTGAGAATTATCAAGGATTTCTATTACGATCTTACAAACTCTCATATATTGGTCATATCCTGGGAGGGGGGGGGGGGGGGGGGGGGGGTAAGGGTCCAACACAAACTAAGTAGCAGATTATAATATAAAAAATTCTAAAATTTTCTCTGGGGGGAGAGGGGGGGGGGACAAAAGTTACAGCTCCTCTCTAACAATCATGGAATAGTTAGGGGACTTGCGGACTATGAGTTAATGCATAGACAGATCTTCCTTTGGACGGAGGTTGGTGCAGACTTGGTATCTCGAATCTAATTCTGTAACAGAGTGGTGAAGGGGTGGGGGGGGGGGGGGGGGGGCCGGCGGCGAGGAAGAGCAGCCCATTCATCGAGTTGTTCTCCAGGGGGCGGGCGGGCGAGGCAAGCCGGTCCGACCTATAAGAAAAAAACATATTAATACACATTGTAGCTTAAAGGGGTTGCCCGTAAATTAAATTAAGTTAATATGGCAGGGGGGGGCGGGCGGAGGGATGGGAAAAAAATACAAGAAAAAATACTGCCCTGGCCCCCGCGGCGCAGATCTATCACTTCATGAGATGGAGCCACTCCTTTGCTTCACTTCCCAGATTCTTATCCCAACACACGGGAGAAGAGACTTTTTGCGCTCATTGATAACTTTACTTACTATGCAGCGGAAAGGCGATTTCCCTGGGTTTTTGGAGCCAGTGGAGCTTAAAGAGAACCTGTCACATAGTTTTATTTGTTTGCCCCCCTTGGCTGAGGACAGCACAAGCCAGGTGTCAGACACTGCTGTTTCCATGCGCAGTGTCCCTTAGTGTCTGAGGTATAAGATTGCTTAGTTTTCGTTGTATGAGAGCGAAGCTCAAGTTATCTGCAGTTATATAAGTCCGCGGAAAGACATTTGATGCAGGGCGTGAGCGGCGTGTCCAAGAGATCAGTATATTTTCAAACCCGTCGCCCACAGCTTAGGCGGGAGGTGGGGGGGGAGGGGAGCCCCGGGTCCCATCGCGCGTCAACGTGTAAAAGCCTATTTCTTATGTATAGGTAGAAGGAACATTTGTGAATAACTTCTATGGCGGGCTATCCTTTGGATGGTGGAGCTAACACCTGCTTCATGACTAAATTTGAGTTAAAATTCACAAAAACTGCAGCATCTTACAGAATAAGGGCACAGTGCTGGAAACAGCAGGTGTGACACTAGCTTGTGCTGCCCTCAGCAAGGGGGCATAATCTATATGACAGGTTCCCTTTAAGAACTGTAGTAGCGGGGGACCAGAAGGTATCTTTTTTTCTATTTTTCCCCACCCTGGCTGCAATTAACTATAATTATATTCAGCCTGACAACTGTTTTAATAAAATTGGATAAATTTGGATAAACAGATGGAGAGGACACTAGAGCTTGTGTATCTTAAAGGGAACCTGTCACATAGGTTATGCCCCCTTGCTGAGGGCAGCACAAGCCAGTATCAGACCTGCTGTTTCCAGCGCTGTGTCCCTTATTCTGTAAGATGCAGGAGTTTTAGAGCATTTACCCCTCAAATCTTATTCATGAGAAAGGTGTTAGCCCCACCCCCCTAAAGGCTAGCCCCGCCCACTGACAGTTAGTCACATATTTCTATCTATTCAAAGTAATAGGTTTATCAGTTGAGGTGGGAGGGGCTAACTTAAGATGGGCGGGGTTTGAAAAAAACTGAATCTTTACATGACTCTTTTTTGGCTTTTTTGAAAACTGCAGACTTGAGCATTAAAAGCTCTGAAACTGCTGCATCTTACAGAATAAGGGACACAGCATTGGAAACAGCAGGTCTGATACTGGCTTGTGCTGCCCTCAGCAAGGGGGGGCATAAACTATGTGACAGGTTCCCTTTAAACTAGTTATCTTCGTATAACTAATTATTACCCCAGAGTGGCCAAATTCAGAGTTATGGGAAGTATACTATAACCTACCAGTATTAAGTATTCCTAACATTAAATTGTAATTATAAAAACACTGGGACAGATTGTAATAACAAGACGGTGTAAACACACTAGAAGTTTAAGAATATACCAAATATATCACAGTAGCACATATTGTTTGATAACTTTAGTTCTCATTAGACATGTATAACTTTTTATACCAATTATAGTCTTAATTTGTGACAAAATTCTGGGTCAAATGTTTGGCGTTTTGTTGTATTTTAAGCCAAACTTCCTTCCTTCCCTTGTGCCCAATGTTGTTACATTTTACGGTGCAAACACTTTAGTGAATCTGAGTAAGGGCTTTGTATCCATAACGCATCAGAGGATAAGAAGCTTTTAATTTATATGGAATAAAGATTGTAATGAGATTGTGAACTTTTCTATCTATTTAGACCTGGGTTGTCGGCACCAAGTACAAAGAAAAAATACGCATTCGAATTCATACATGTCGCCCTGTATTTTTAATGCCTTTCTTGCTGCTGGAGAACAAAAGCTTATTATCTGATACCTGTTAGTTTTGTCTGACGAGGCTTTTTCCATTGTCACCAACAGGATATACATGGACTGCTCATTTCTTATACATCAATGGATTGTATGTTCTTTGGCTTAAGTAAATCTGCCCCATTAAGTTGAAACCACATACATGATGGCAGTAAGGCTTGTGTTTTTTTGTGAGTGGTTACTCTTTTACAACCATTCTTTTTTGTCTGCTCTGCAGATATTGAAATATAGTAGATTATTTACAATAAACAAGGGTGTATTGGTCTTGCTATTCTTTATTTTCATTACTAGTATTATCCTGAATAACCGCTCCTTTCCCGCTATGTCCCAAGTAAAACACCTTCTGGCACCTGCCATTACCATTAGGACTGCTGTGAAATCAAACTGCAGGAAAGATTATCAGCTCCCAACTTCTTGCTTTAACCAACATAGGACGAGTCATAGTGTTCCTGTATTAGCATGAGCAGTAAGACAATACATCCTTCCCTTTGACTTTTTTTTATAAGTTTTTTCCTTTTAATTAATATTTATGAAAGGGCCCGATTGACATTTTTGATTTGGGGGGTTTTCTGTTGGGGACCCCCCATTCAATCCTTTAAAAAAAAAAAACTCTGAAAAATTTTTTTTCAAAAAATGAATGACTCATGAGGGAAAAACCCAATGGACCCCTTTAAAGTAAATGGGGTCCATTGAATGTGTTGGGGTCCGTAATGTTTCGATATGGCCACCATTATTTTTGTTTTTTGTTTCTTTGAAAGAACTAAAAAAAGGGAAAAAAAGCCAGATTTCCCCGGCCTAAAGGGCTTAAAATCGTAAGTATTAAAATAAGTTCAATTTTTTTAAAAAAAATAAAAAAGACAAAATCCCAAAAAGTATGCTTGCGGCTCTGATTTCCCTCCTAGGCTGCTTTATTTTCCAAATTGTATTATGACCCCTTATTTTTAAAACTTAATAACAACCAATAAGAAATTTTTTTTCTTACCGCGAAAAAGGGGGTAAACTTCCTGTTTTACAAATTTTCCATTCTCATCAAGGAAATCTTTGGGTAAAATTGGGAAGGCTTCTCCCAAACTTTTGATCTTTGAGCACAAGGACAGATTGGTGATAATTTTGGTGCCCTTGCGAAAAAAATTTAAAAAATATAGGAAAGCAATAAAACAACTGAAGCGGATTTTTACTGTATTTCCAAATGCTTAATAGTAAAATATCTGATTCCTGTAGATTCCTAATTTTATCGCATGTCCCGCTAAATGTTTTCTTGGTTTAGTTGTTGCACGGGTTTTTTAAACTTTTTGACCCAAAATGTTCGAGGACACATACATTCTATACCAATAACTACTCGGCTATGCTAAATCTGCACCATGGTGGCGCAACAAAAGTAATTTATCAGCAACTTTCCCCCAAAAAGTTCATTAGCAGCAATTTTCTGTTTGTCCCGATATTTTCAATGAATCACTATCCTTTCCCTACAAATTTTTTGATAATACCCAAAACCCCAAAAAAACTCTACTTTTTTAAATTTGGTATAGTGTAACCTTTTTTTTTTGCATGCTCTGTAGGGCATATGGGGCAAAAGCCAAGGGAATAATGTTCCACATGTTTCACCTCTTTATCACAAGGGTTTGTTTATGGCTTTGCAGCACATCCCCCAAATTGGGGCCGGGTTTGCTTTTCTTTCCCAAATTACTTGATCAATTTCTTCTTTTACCTTTCTGATGACAAAAATTTTATTCTTAAAAGGAATTCTTATACATACCATTACCCACATGCGATACCTATGTAGGGAGTAGTGTGACTGATTTTACATAAAGAATAATGTCGCCTTACATCTTTCTTTACACCATCGATAAGCCCCTGAATTAATCACACAGCACTGAGGCTTTGGTTCACTACAGCCATTTTTTTTTTCAAAACCCTAAAATGTTTTTTTTTTTTATAATGATACTTAAGTGAGATGTCAGTCTTGCACCTTATCTTGAAGAATTTTAACAGAAATGTAGATATTTTTGCAAATTTATTAATCAAGAAAACTGAAATTATCACATGGTCATAAAGTATATCAGACCTTATGATGGGACACTTATATTTAACTCACAGCTTTCTGTTCACTTCTGATCTCTTGAGATGGTTTACTGCTTCATTCAACTGTGTTTAATTAAACTGATGGCAAGGCACACACCTGTCTATATAAGACCTCACAGTGCTTGGCGAGAGCACATGAGAATCATGAGGTTCACGAACTGCCCATGGAGCTCAGAGAAGAATTCTTTTTTTTTTTTATGCCTTATTTAAAGCTTTCGTTTGTGGTTGTTGATTTAGAAAAAGAAGGTGATACATTTAATTCTTCAAAACCCAAAACGAAAGCTTTAAAATTAGCACCATTTTCATTGCAACTCTCATGCTTGGTGGTTAATTTGATAAACTTGCAGTTAGTGCGTAAACAATTATGTAGGCAGTTCAAAACACAAAACTTTCACCAGAGGATGAACATCATAGGTTTATTATAAAATAAGAGCCAGATTATTATAGTCTCCCCAGACATATTGTGGAAATGCATGGGGATGGAAATGATCAAATAACAGTACAACCTATTGATTTCGTTTTGGAAACAACACCTAATAGATTACAGATTCTAACCAATAAGGAGACCTTTTGGATTTTTAAGCTAAACACTTTGAGCCCGTTTGGCTTGAATGAAGTACAGGAGGTCATAAATTAAATTAAATATATTGGTGATAGAATAATAGAAGATATATAAGGGTTATCTCTTCTAATAGTGGCGTTGATATAGATTTTATATTTCTTACGAGTACGGAGGTCTGTGGGCATAGAGCATGCACAATGAGCGCTGTTCTCTGTCAGAATGGTAAGGGCGGAAGTGAGGTAAATAATATGACGACTTCCGGTACGGAACCCGGGAGTTATATTGAGCTTCTGGTGTAGTGGTGTATAAAAATACAGTGTATTTTTTAATTAAATTCAAAAAGTAGAAATTAGTGGTGTCTAAAATTTAGATGGAGTTTTAAGAGAGTTATGTTTTTCCCTTAAAGAAGCATGACAGAGCCCGGGGGAAACCCCGTAAAAAAAAAAGGGGTTTTTTTGGTTTAATTGTTTTTTTTTTATGTAAAAGGGTTCTTTTTATTAAATTTAGTTTTGGGAAATAAAAAGCTTTTTTATTGAGGTTCCAAAATCAAAAGAATGAAAATTGGACCTTTCCTAGCGCTGAAGAGATCCTATGAAAGGTTAACCTTGGGATTTATTTGTATTTTTTTTTTCCTCAATCACTTCCCTTGGGGCGGGGAAGAGCGTTTTTTTGGGGACCCAAAACAGCACTTAAAGAGGGACCCCGGGGCTTTTTTAATGATTGTAATAAAGTAAACTCACTCAGGTAGAAAAAATTTCCCCTAGGTTTGTTTACTTTTTATATTTAACGTACTACAGATTGGAGTGCCCCTTTTTTTGTTTTCCCATCCTTTTTTTTCCTTACGAGGCTTTTTAAGAAGTGCACAAGTTTGTTTGGATTCATAAACCCCTAAATACACAGAGCTCAGCTTTTCCTTATCAAAAAACCCCTATATACCAAAGACCCAAAAGGCTCCTCCCCCTCTGCCCTTTATAACCCAAATATCACAGAGCTCAGCTTCTCTCCTCTATCTTTAAAACCCCTATATATCCAGAGTTTCAGCTCCTCCCTCTGTCATTAACCCTATATAAACAGAGATCAGCTTCTCTCCTATATCATTTAACCCTATATATCACAGAGCTCAGCTTTTTCTCCTCAATCTTATCACCCTATATATCGTAGGTCATATGTCTGACGTTTTCGATTGGTCTTACAAGAGACCCACACTAGTAATAAAGAGGTCCCTCTCAAAAAACCATCCTGCAGGTGGGAGGATTATTAAAAAGGCCCAAGCGGTCGGGTCCCTCCTATAGACTTTTTTATAGGAGATGGGAAGCCCATTGTAAAATTACCCGTTGGGTTTGTGAACCCCACCTCAGTTTCCACTTTTCCCTGTGAGTGCTCCCTGTCTCACCAAAGATCATTGAGATGGGAAATAATTAAGGCTTTTAGTTGTTGGCACCTTCTTGATCATTCATATTAAATTTTGGGCCCAAAAATTTTTCAGTTTTAAAAATAAAAAGAGATCCCCAAAATTTAGAGATGTAAAAATAAATGCCTCAAGTGCTGCTATTACATTGGATATCGGGTAGAGGATCCTATACAACAGTGCCCACCCCAGGGTGGCTTGTAGTTTTTTGTCCAGCACCAAACAAATCAAAATTTTTTAGAAGTAGGTTTTCCCCCAATTTAAAACCCATTTGCACTGGGCCTTTTTTCACCTGGAAGAAATGAGGGGTTTTTAATACGAAAAATTGGATTAAATTTTAAGGGGAAACTGGAAAATGGAACTGTTAGGGTATTTTTCACACGGGGTAATTTCGGCATGCATTTTTGGCCCTGTTTTTGCGCTCTAATGTTTCATAAAAACAAAGGATTAGGGCCCCCTCCCCCGCTCTACAATTTCAATCATATTGTTTTTCGCGGGGAATAAATGACATGTTAATACTTGTGGAAATACCCACTGGGGGGTAATGAATGTCAATGGGGCCCGGGGAGTTGCCCCCTCCCCCCCCCTCCCCGTCCGTATTAGCGCAGCTCCCAAACCAAAGATTACGCGGCGCAAATACAAAGTGTGACCAATACCCCTTTTCACAATGTTTTTGCCAATTTCCAACCATATATATTTGAATAGGGTAAAAAAAGTAATCAAATGTATAGCAAAAAACTTATCCTTGATAAATGGTGAAAAATTGTTCCAAAAATCATACTTTAGACGCTTTGCCTCCCTTTATGCCCGTAAAAAATTTTTTTGGGAAAGGGTAAAAACAGTATAGGAATACGCGCTTTTCTGTCCTTTTTTTTTAAAGATGTAAAACAGAATTTACTATTTAATAAATTAAAAAAAAATGGAGCAAATGGAAAGCTCTACATGGGTTTTCTTTTAATATTTAAAAAAAAAATCATTTAAATAGATTCTTAATTAACAACAAAAGGTAGGAAAAACATACAGTTTCTCTGTCACAAACAGACAGAAATAGGTGCAAATATAGGCACATACCTGTAACATACACTGACAAGCAAAAGGGGAACAGTGTTTTGAACTTTAGACTTTTAGGCTCCATATCTTACCATTCACTACAGCTTTGAACTTGAGAATACCATCATTTTATAGACAACCATCTTGGCTATCTTGTACATAAATTTGACCTGCAACTATTTTTTAGCACTTGCTTAGTTATGCAGATTTTTGTCATGTACCTGTATTGTTACTGTTTTGCTCTTGATGGTGGCACAATCTTTTTCTTCTTGTATACTGCAAATTACAACTTGTTCTCACATTCTCTAATAGGTCGGTGTATTATTAGGCAAAAGGTCACTGATTCAAATTGAGGAGCAGCCATGAAAAACATTTCCCAAGAAAAGGGAAACAGCATCATCCAGCTCATCAATAGCGATCTGTTAGCTAAGAAAATTGCCAAACTGCATCATGTGAGGCCCTGACAGTTGTGAGAATATGAAATGAAGTCCCTCCATTCCAAAGCCAAGAGGTAGACGTCCAGGCAAAATATCAGAGTCAACAAGTCGGCTCATCACAAGTCTATGAGTTCTAATACAACAGACACGGCCATGAGTCCCAGGGTGTCCGCAGCGCCATCTGCCCTCTGAACACTGGGAGCAATATATATGAGTGACTAATTTGTTCAGTTTTGTAAGTTATGGCAAATATATTTGAGGTAACTACGAGTTGCACTGATGTTTGCAAGAATAGCCTATGCATTTGTGTGTTAGGGGGAAACCGGTTGCTTTTCATTTTACATAGGGATTTTGTTTTTGTATTAAGCGAAATTTCCCCCTCTTTCGCTTTCAAAGCGACGTGGGCGGGGTTTATATGATTTACACCATCAATGTCGATCCACGTAGACCTGTTTGAAGAAAGTTATGAGAAAATGGGGTGCTTGGCACCAATTTTATTGTATAGTTCTATTACATACTATGCTTGCTTACATTTGTAATCTATGTACATGTACAATCCTGGAAATGCTGTAAATTTCTTTTTGGTGCTTAAAAAAAATATTTTGAATAAAATCCTCCGGTATTCCAACGGACATTTACTTTTCCAAACCACGGACGTCTAATAGATGCAGAAGAAAAAGAATGAACATGTTCAATCTTTTGAGCAGATCGTTGTCGGATGCCACTACAGGAGTAGTGACTGCAATTGGGCTAACCTGCATAGGGGGTAATCCCGCGTCTCTAAAGTCAAAATCCTTGGCAGAAATCCAAGGCATCGTCTCAGATTGCTGCCAGGGATTACATGTTAGATTCTTCAGATAGGAAGAGTCCAACAGGTGAACCCAGCCTAAGGCTATAATCACTGATGCTGTTTTTGGTGAAGTCTTTTGAGCCAAAGCCTGAAGTGGATTCATAAGGAATGAAAAATGTAACAGAGATGCAGAATACTGACCCCATTACTGGCCTGGTATAGAGGGCTAAACCAGAGGGTCCTGCTTCCCACACCAACCTCACAAGGTCAGCTTGGTGGTTAGCATTGTTGCCTTGCAGCGCTGGGGTCCTGTGTTTAAATCCCATCAAGGGATTTGTGGGCTTTCTCATGGGTACTCTGGTTTCCCACATACTTTAAAAGCATACAGATAGGTTAATCTGTAATTTACACTGTGAGCCCCAGTGGAGACAGGGACATAAGTGGATGATGAGAAACGCAGAACAACGTTGTGGAATATAATGACGCTATATAAATAATCGCATTTGAACCCTCTCCAGCTCTCCTATACCCCAGTTACAATTTGACGCCATAAGTGAATGCCATATTTGACATGGCATTTAAGGGATTTATAGTACACAAAACATTTGGATTTCAGATTTTTATCATAATTTTTTATCTTTTATACACTCTAAAATTTTATGTGTTTTTGAAACCTGTGCTTGACTTTTTGGTAATAATGAGATTTTCCTTTTTGAAACACAAAAAACCCAAAGGCCCTTCTGTGTTTTTGCAATCTCTAGTTGCATTACATGGAATGTACATGCGGGAAAAATATTATTGTTTGGGGCCCTGGGGTTAAAAAACGGAATTTTTACCCTTTCTGAAATTTAAATATTTATAAATTGTTTCTCCCAATAAGCGGGAAATTTTAGTTTTAAAACAAATTATTGAAGCACTCTTGCAGTGAGAAACATATTTCTGTCTTTTTCTTGAGACAGTACAGTGCCCTATTTTCATAGTTAAAACAGGAAGCTGAACCTTAAAGGGGTATTCCCTTTTGGGAAAATGCTTCCACCCCCTTTGGTTTCCCTTTTTTTCGGAATTTTTCTTAAATACACTTATTTTTATAAAAAAAAATTTAAATGTTAAAGGTTGGTTTTTTAAATTTTTTCGCCCCTTGGTTTTGCGGTGTGGTTTTCTTTTGCTGTGGTCACCTCTTGAGCAGGGCAGTGGCGGGGGGGGGTTTGTCATTGTGAGGTATCGGTGGTTGGGGGCAATCGGGAAGTGCTTTTCCCCGCACATGTGTACACAACCTGGCCATGAGAATTCAACACTGGCTGTGTATTGGGAATGCCCCTGGGATGTGTAGTAGTTCCGGGGGCATTTCTAGGGTTTCCTGAAGATGGTTGTTTTCTACATGCTCATTTCCCCAAATGTTTTACTTTTTCTTCCCCCACAGATGTGTATTTTTTAAAAAACCAGTTTTAAAAAAACTCCCCAAGTTTTTTTGGGCCACAATCGCCCCAGTTGATGTTATTTACCGAAATTATGATTGAGCAACGTTGAAACCCCCTTTTGCCCAAATGTGAGAAAAATTTAGGATGTTTTTTTTCAAGTCTGGAATTCTGTTTGTGTTTGGGCGAAAGTCTCCCCAAGAAAAAAAAAAAGATACTGGGTTTTGGGATCCAAAATAAAAGCTCCAAAAAGAATCTAGAAACCCCCCCCCAAAAAATAAAAAAAAACAAACAACTATTTTTTTAAATTTAACATTAAAAAACCCCCAATACAAAAAAAAATGTGCAAAAAACCCTTTCCCCTTTTAACCGGTCAAATACCAAAAGTATGGGAAAAACCCCTTTTAGAGACAGGAAACCCTAGAAAAAGAAGCACCCGATAAATAAAACAGCATCAAAACCCACATGTATCAACTTTATGGCCAGTATAGGGCCCTTTAAAAAAGTCTGAAAATCACGGTTTCTGCAGATTTCCGATGTTATATTAACGCTGTTGCGGAAAAAAAAAAAATTTTTAAATAAATTTCCCCCAAAACACTGGGAAGATGCCCTTACAAATAGCGTCACTTTTACGGGAAACCCTACCCAAAAAGGGGGGGGGAACCCCCCCCAAAAAAAGGGGGGGCCCCCACCTGCCCAAAGGGGCGCCCCCTCAATCTAAATAGAAAAGTAAAACAAGCAGTGTTTTGGGTAAAAATTTCAATGCTTATTGGACAGAGAAATTCTCATGTCCAAAAAAAAATGTCCTACGGGTTTTTAGTAAAAAAAAAAAACTGGGGTTTATCAAGGGGGCCAAAAAAACTTCTATTAAAAACCCCCAAAATAAGGTGGTGTTAATATGGTAGCCTATAGGGATATACAAAGAGCTCTTAATTGAGGGACAGCCTTCGGACAGGGGGGCCCCCCCTTTTTTGGGGGGGGTGCCCCCCCTTTTGAATAGGTTCGCATAGTGACGCTAATTTTTGGGATCTTCCAGTGTTTTTGGAATTTTTTTTTCTTCGAACAGTTTTTATATATACAGCGTACTCTACAGAACCGTGAGTTTTTCAACATTTATTAGGGCCCTATTTTCCCATATTTTTATAAAATTGCTTTTGATGCTGTTTTATTTATCTTTTGCTTCTTTTTTTCCCGGTTTTTGGGCTCTAGGTGTTTTCAAAACTTTGGTTTTTTTGACCGTATTTGGGAAAGGGTTTTTTGCACCCTTTTTTTTTATCCGGAGTTTTTAATGTATAATAATAAAATGTTGTAGTTTTAAATTTATTTTTTGGGGGGTTCTAGTTTTTTTGTGAGCTGAAAATGTTTGACGTAGTACAGTGATTCCAAATTTCTAAAGAAGAACGGTTTTTTATCCCCTTATAAACCTCTAAAGTATAGTTATATATAACAATTGGAGTGAAAATAGATCAGTTCTTCTGTAGGAAAAATAGCAAACACTGTAGGGCGCTCAAAGGGGGAGGTCACACAGCATATTTGCAGGGGGGTTCTTTTTGGGGGTAATTTGGCTGCAATTTCGCCCAAGGAACGCCCCGCAAATATGGTAAAAAAACTAGCACTCATTAGTGCTATGATTTTATAGCACATTCCCCATCTGAGCGCCTGGAGAAAGAAGTGACATGTCATTTCTTTCCAGCGCTTATGCGAAGGGGAAAGCAAAACTCTATAGGGGCCGGGTCGGAGCGCTTTAAAAGTACACGCTGGCCGGTACATGCTGCTATATGCCATGTGAACCCAGCCAAACACTATCAGAAGTTCAGGCTGCTGTAAACTGACATTGCTATCTCCACAGTGTGGGGAAAGGAGGTTCAACTTAGCGAGATCAGGTTACAGCACTTCAATTACACTGGGACACTCTATACTAAAGGCTTATGGGAAAGAGCTGAAAAGCTTGCAAGCGCCATCTATTGGATATAGTAATACTTAAAGGAGTTGTCTCATGACAAGCTTTCAGCCTACTTCAAAGTGTCTGGCAGCAAAGGATTTTTGAATTCAGGGGTGTGCTTCTTGTCTGCCTCTTCACCTTCCTCTTCCCCCCCTCCCCTCAGCACACAGACAGCTCTCCTCCATAACTTCTATACAGCAGGGGAATGCCGAGGGGGTTTGCTGCCAGAGTTAACCCTGTGTGTGCCTGCCTAGGTCTGTTGCAGGCTGCTGGATCAGCTGCACTGTCAGCTCCATGGAGACAGGAGAGGGCTGATCTATGAGTGTGCATAGGTCTGTTAAGCTGTGTATGCTAATAGCAGAGCAGGGGGGATGTAAGTGTTCCTATACCCCCTGCTTAGCATACACATCTCTACATCTCAAGCAACAACAAACAAACCCTGTCAGAATAGACACAGGGCAGCTGTGAAGTGTGTTACTATACTCAGGATGTGTCACTAATACAGCAGAGCATGAAGCGTTCACATGCCCCCCTGATCTGTTCTATTAGTATAGTCAAAGCTCCACAGACACATCATGATTATAGTAACACACTTCACTGCTGTCACATCCTACTGACTACAGATCAGCCTCATCTCTGCTCTCCTCAATCTGTGTAGAGAGCAGGAGGGAGCAGGCACACACAGGGTTAATCCACACAGTCACAGAAGCCAGAGCCCTCCCCTCCCTCCCCTACTGAAGCATACTGTGTGGGAGGGGCTCTGTGCTCCTACCTGTATTCAGAAACAGATGAGTCATCAGCACTGACAGCCAGTGAGATAAAGATCAACAGGTCAGCTGCTATAGGGATTTCAGGAGCTTATGCACTACTACTAACAGGGATAACTCAAAATCAGTAGGACATTTGTAATGAACATATATTGCAAAGCTGCTTGTTTTTTTAAATTAATTAAAACCCAATCATTGTAGCGAGACAACCCCTTTAATTCACATGCGACTCACTGAGTCTTGACTAGGTCAAAGGGGAGCGTGGCTTAGAAGGGGTAAGGCACCATGTCGGTGTTACCCCTCACTGGGCACAATGCTCAGTGAGGTGCAGAAAGGCAGTTAAATCCTCACACATTGACATGGTGCTCATTCTCCACAGTGAGATACATTACCCCCTTCTAAGTCACACTTGCCTCTCACCCAGCCAGCCATTAAGTTCTACTCTGCACTGATGAGGGGCAAACACCCTGAAACAGCTGTCTGTAGATGAACTTCAATGGCTTGGCTTCAGTACCTTTTACATTGCAAGATTCAGTGAGTCATATGTGAATAGAGAATTACTATATTCAATACATGGTGCTGACTAACTCTTTCCCATAAGCCTTTGGTATATGCAAATGCTCAGTGGGGTGCATAAAGACATGTTTCGGAGACCAGATTACAACCTAAACAATTGGCAAGGATTATAAGTCAATAAAGGAGGCTCGGACTGCTAAAAGGGAGCATTGGGAGTGCGCAAGCACACAGAAAAAAAAAAAAAAAAGAGGGACAAGCCTGTTGTAAAATGTCCAGAGATCTGAAATTATCTATGCCTATTTTTTTTTCCAAGAAAGGAACAACTTAGCTACAACTTGTGTGGTGAGACAACCCCTTTAAGTGTTCAGCCTTCTGTTGCTATCAGGACAATGCTGTGCCTGTAGAGGTTAGTAACCAAATATGTAGCATTAACTCTTCCACCATCCCCTGCCCTAAACCACCAGAGATTCTTACATTAACCCTTTCACTGACCTAGAATATCAGGGACCCTTACGTTACTCCTTTTACTGGCCTAGGCTATCAGTAATTTGGATCTGAACCCCTAGATGGGGCACATTCCTGGTTGGCTGTTCTGAGACACTGCGGTCAGGGCTTCACCCAGCATCTGGGACACATGGCTCCAAATTTTTTTATGGAGGCCCCAGTAAATGTCACTTCCAACTGTATCTGTGTCCTCAGGATGTGGATATAGTTCAAAACTATGGCAAAGCATAGAGCTACTGGCTTCCCACCCTACCCGGCTTCCCACAGACCCGCAGCCTATGAGACTCTAAGTTCACACTGAAGACTTCAATGGGCTGACATAAGTTGCACGATAACCTTACTTCATTGTGCCAAGCCACTACACCCAGTCTCCAATATCCTATTATAGGCCACTCACCTGAACCAGCCTGCGAGGACATCACAAACTAGACAACCGCTTAATCATTCTAGACCACCAGGGATGCAGACCATACTCTACACTGTGCTAGACCTGGATGCTATGTGTCCCTGTATATCTGGCTGCGTTATAGCTAATTATTAAGGTGCTGTATATTTATATTTTATTAATATTTAATATTTCATCCTGTATTGCCCCATGTAGAAAGAAGATTGTCCAGGTCTCTAACTGCCCCGCTCACTATAACACTATAATATAACAAGTTATAGTGACTAGGATTCTGTAGATGGGTCTGGATACATTTCTAGATGTAATATAACAAGTTATACTGACCAGGATTCTGGAGAAGGGTCGTTGATCCAGGAATTTATTCTGATTGCCAGATTGGAGTCGGGAAGGAATTTTTTTCCCTAACATGAGGACAATTGGCTTCTACTTCATGGGGGTTTTTGCCTTCCTCTGGATAAACACTTTAACACTTTAGTAACACTTTAGCACAATAGGCTGAACTGGATGGACGTATGTCTTTTTTCGGCCTGACAAACTATGTAACTATGTAACTAGTTGCAAAGGATCAGAGGGAACATTGCTTGTACCCTATTTTCTAAAAATATCAAACAACTCTTACTTTTTCCATCTCTACAAGGTAGGCGTCAATAAAATCACGGATGTCGTTTGGATTCCAGGTTTTCCGATGCTCTGAAACGATTTCCTTTAAGAAGTCAATCAGTTCATACTCTGGTTGCAACACGCGATCAACAAGCCAGGGTATGTTAGTTAGGATAGGAATTTCATTTAGAATCTAAAAACAAAACAAAAAAAATCAATGATATGACAATGAATGCTTATGTAAAAATATATAAATAGAGACACTTGGAGACACATGTATGAAAACTGTTTAGGTCTAAAACTCACTTTTTTGTCCATAGGTTACTATGGGCAAAATAGTGATTTTTAGACCTAAACAGTTTTCATACATGTGGCCTTAGGGCGACATGCATGAACGGTTTGCTTTAAGCCCAAAAGCTGGCGCAGCCCTAGTCTCTAGATTTATAACCAGGTGCATTCCAAAATTAGGTGCCTGTGACACTTTGTAATGCGCCTGAGATCCGGGGGCGTTCTGGAGGCGTGTCGCACCACAACCGTATGATTCTACACATTTCTGATGGTAAAACCAGGCGCATTACTGATGGAACAGTTAGACCAAGTTAAAGGGAACCCGTCACAAAAGTTATGCCCCCCTTGCTGAGGGCAGCATAAGCTAGTGACAGACCTGCTGTTCCCAGCGCTGTGTCCCTTATTCTGTAACTTATTGTAGTTTCAGAACATTTAATGCACAAATCTTATTCATGAGCAGGTGTTAGCCCCCGCCCACCAAATGATAGCCCCACCCACCTGGCAGTTATTCACATGGTTCTACCTATTCAATTTAATAGGTTTATCAGTTGAGGTGGGCGGGACTAGATTCAGGTGGGCGGGGTTTGAAAAAAAAAACTATTTTCATGACTTTTCTGGCTGAAAACTGCAGATTTGAGCATTAAATACGCTAAAACACTAGCATCTTACAGAATAAGGCAATGTTCACACGGCTTATTGCCAGCATAGTTGCGGGGACGTACTTCGCCCGCAATTACGCCGGCTGCCGTGCAGCGGGGGCGGGGCGGGGGGGCCGGCAGCTCGCCGGCCCCATAGATATGCATTGTCCACGGCGCGTATACGCCATAAATAAGTAGCATGTCTCTGAGAACTGTGGATTACCGTAATGACCGGGATGTATTTCAGCCCATAATTCTCGCAGTACGGCGCGAATTACGGACTGAAATACATCCCAAAATAAGCCGTGTGAACATGGCCTCAGGGACACAGTCCTGGAAACAGCAGGTCTGATACTAGCTTGTGCTGCCCTCAGCAAGGGGAGCATAATCTATGTGATATAATTTTTAAAAGTGGTTTACCTGAGCCAGATTTTGGAGCTAGAAATCGCCTAATCTATGACCTGCAGTAGAACAGGTTCATAGATTCAGGCGCATTCTACGCTACTAATGTCTGCAATAAAATTGACGCCTGGGCGCCAAAATTCATACATGTCGCCCTTAATCCTTTATGACTGTTGAGTGTGTTAAGTACTAGGGGAACATATCATACATTTAATTTATAAGACACATTATATTGTAGCTATTTTCTACTAGTTTTTAATCATTTCACTGGTAGGCCTCGTTCACACGGCTTATTTGTCTGCGGATTGGCGCCGTACTCCGCGCCGGATTTGCGCTGCAGTACGGCGCCAATCCGTCAGAGTAATTACGGTAATCCACTGCTCTCATAGAGAACAGTGGATTCCGTCGCTCCTCCCCGCTCGGCAAATCCACCGCGGGGGGAGAAAGTGACATGCACATTATTTACGTTGTCTATGGGGCCGGGGAGTGGCGCCCCCGCCGCGCTCCGGCCCCGCCCCTTATTCACGCCGGATTTGCGAGCGCAATCCGGCTCACAAATCCGCCGTGAATAAGCCGTGTGAACACGGCCGTACTGTCATACTGTTCCCTCTTGTACTGTGGATGTGTGCTCTAACTTAATAAGTTAAAGGTGGAGGGGGGAGTAAGAGGGTTTTTGTACTTTGGACAGTTCCTATCTGTAAAAGGATAAGTTGATCACAAAATGCCCCCCTGTTGCACCCTCTAGCTATTAACTGTAATCTGTGGGGAAAACCTGGCACTAAGGGCCTCATGCCTGAAAACTGTCTAGGTCTAAGACTTTCTTTGTTGCCCATAGCAACCAATCAGAGCTCCCCTTTCGTTTTTTCAGAGCACTATATGAAATGAAAGTGGAACTGATTGGTTGCTATGGCAAAAAAGAAAGTCTTAGATCTACACAATTTTCATACATGTGGCCTAGGTGTTGAGTTTGCTTGCAGCGCCGCCACAAGGGAATTAAAGCATTACATAGCGTTTATATAAATGGGATGTCCGTATGATGCAGGACAGGACAGAGACGCTCTTTGTAACCAATCTCTAGTCTGAACAAGAAATGAGGACTCCGGACATGGAACCTCTTTCTACTTTTTCAGAATTTCCTACTAGAGTGAATAAAAATAGATCTCCTAAACCAGAAAACCCCTTTAGGGGTCAAAAAAGTGTTAATAGAGTCACCAGGAATAGGCAGAGTGCAGTCCCTTCTCCAGAGACCGGAGGGACAGTGAATTACATTGTATGGTGGTGAATGTTGCAATCTTCTAGTCTTCCTCCTCCCTTGTAGATTGTAGGCCTTCGTGGTTAGGGTCCTCTCTCCCTTTGTACTAGTTTATGGTGTATTTAGTGATATTCTAGCACTTGCGGGCAGAGTCCTCCCTCCCTCTGTACTATTTTATAATGTACTTAGTAATGATATAATTACACTTATTTTTGTTCTGTGTTATGTATTTAGACTCCTTTTGAATGTACAGCACCCTGGAATTAATGGCACTTTAAAAAAAATATCCTGAATATTGAGCAGTACTATAGAGCTGTGATCTGGCATGATAGGGGGTTCTCCATTGTTTTTAACCCCCTATTCCCCTATAACTCTATTTGTAAACCTGTTCAATGTCCTTTAATAACAAAAAAAAGGGAAAGGTACTTATCCACTTCAGTGTCACTTCCGCACCAGTGTACACTGCTGCCCCCACCATTGACATCATGTACATCCCTCACATGACCATAAGTCAATCACTGTCTCTGCAATCATGTCCCTGCATGTACGGCATGACCAGTGACTGGCTCAGTATGACTATATTTACTATTTTGCCATAGGCAAACTTAAACTCTATCAGATCTCAATCTATAAAGCACTAAATATTTTAACTTTTATTATGTATAACCTGGATACACACTATTTAAAAACCTGATTTCTAATTTATCCCTTTCTATTTGTGAAGGAATAACTTCTTTTCTTTATCAAGTCTGGCGGAGCACCACCTATTAGCAGGGAAACCCTATATATACAGTGATTTGCTAACTCCAATAAGGGATCCAAAACATCCTACTTGGGCAGTCATCCCTAATCTGATGGACATAAAACATAAAAGGGTTTCCTTGTGGGGCCTCTGCAGGGGTAAACACTGTAGAAAGAGGGGAGAAATCACAGATTAAAATGTCATGCCTGACCTCCCCAACATGTTTCACCAACTAAATGGAGACTATTTGGCTCAGTATGAGACTGATGCTCTTTTGCCCCCCTCCCACCCGAAGGAAATTATTCTAAGAGTCCACCCTCTATCTATACTAGATTTTAGCATGTCCACTTTAAAGTAATCATTGCACATGCAGGGTTTAATCAGGTGATTGGTTCTAAAGTCCACTCCAAATGAGGTTTTCTTCTACTAGACCTTATGGGCCTTGAAATATTTGGGATACATCAAAACTGGTGGCACCTGGAGAAAGTTTTGGTACTCAGGTTGGCCAGTGGGTCATTATATTTTAGAATTGGCTTCAGCATCACATGAGTGATGTAGGTGACTTTTCTCATTCGGGGACTGGCAGGGAACATTGGATCAGCAGGAGTGCTAGAATAGTAATACCAGAGCAATTGAGTAAATGGTTTTTTTTTTATTATTTCAGGACATCAGGGGACAGTAAGGGAGTTTTAAAAACATATGGAAAACCTGTTTAAACCCCTTACCTCTAAGTGTACATCTATGTGGAATTTGCTGCAACAGCAGGAAGGAGTTTATTGTGAAAGAGGCCATAAACTAGGGGTATTTGTCAAACTGCCACAACCAATGTAGTGCCCGATATACGGTAGGTTTTTCACCTAATTTTAGGAAAAAACATATATGCCATCTATGCAACCTGGTCATCCATATTTGAATAGTTATGACAATAATAACGATTATGTCATATTGTTTTACAGTTAGTATCGTAAGCATTTTGCCATATTGCTTAGAAATTTGAAAGTACCTGAGCCAAGAGTCCGAATTCTGCTTTTAAGGCTGCGTCAAAAAGGCGTAAAAGTCTTTGGAATTTTTCATCGTCATACTCAAACCGATCTCCAAATGCAATGGAGCAGATGACATTACTAACAGCGTTGTTTACAAGGAAATGGGGATTGAACGGACCTAGAAAAAGCACAACAACAACAGGGCGACATTCATTTTGACCCAAGCAAAGCAAAGTTAAAGGGGTGCTCCAACCAGGATTGGTACAAGGTATTCTGGTGCCCTAGGCAAATAAGGCACATCGCACCACCAAAATGGAAAATTCACTACCCATCCATGCCTTCTTTCACCCCCTTACTGCCTGGGATGACGTGGCACCCTAGACGGTTGCCTAACCATCTTCCCGGCCCTGGTACCAACCATACACTTTGATAGAGTATTGATAGGATATGTCATTAAAGAATGGGCCCCAGAAGGTATTGGCTCAGAAGGGAGAGATAGTTGCACTTGCACACAACTCTCCATTCAGCTTTATGGGAGTTCGGGTGTTCTCAGAACCTCCATTCTGAGCCGTTCTCGAGATAAGCGCAGGACCCGCACATATCGGACTTTGATAGCATATCTACAGTATATGCCATCAAACTCTTTGGTGGAAACACCTCTTTAATGACATCTCTATGGACAACATATACCTAGAAATTTGTCTCAAATTACTCATTAAGTTGAGAAAATCGATGTAAAAATGTATTTGCACTACAATTTTTATTAAACGATTAAAGATACATACACGCAATATAAGGCCTCGTTCACACGGCTTATCTGCGCGTATTGGCGCCGTACTGCGCGCTCGATTTGCGCTTCAGTACGGTCGCCAATCCTGCGGCAGCAATTACGGTAATCCACTGCTCTCATTGAGATAACAGTGGAATCCGTCGCTCCTCCCCGCTTGGCGAATTCCGCCCGGGGGGAGAAAGTGACATGCACATTATTTACAGCGCGGACGCGCCGCAAACAATGCATTGTCTATGGGGCCGGGAGCGGCGGCCCCCGAACGCACCCCGGGCCCCGCCCCCGTCCCGCCCCTTATTCACGGCGGATTTGTGCGCTCAATACGGCGCACAAATCCGTCGGGAATAAGCCGTGTGAACACGGCCTAAGCCACTGTGTTATCTTACTCTGCATTGCACTGTGAATTATGAAGTTGGATGGATAACTATAAAATTTTTATGTAAAAAATAAATTGTTTTGAGAATAAGTCTATGTCTAATACAAATTTGATAATCTTCACAATCAACTCACGGATGATCTGATTTAATGTTCTAATTAGAGTGACGCCTACTCTCGTTTTTATTTAGGACATTAATTTTGGGCTTTGCACCTTCTTCAATATAACGAGTGCCAGGGACCTACACATACAGTTGAAACCAGAAGTTTACATACACTATATAAAAAGGCAAATTTTTTTAAGGCATTTTTATCACTTTCTGCAAAGTCAAAAGTTTACATACACTAGGATTACTATGCCTTTAAACAATTTGGGACAGCCCATATGATGATATCATGTCTTTTGAAACTTTCATCTGAGTTAATTAGAGACACACCTGTGGATGCATTTTAAATGCATACCAGAAACACACTGCTTCTGTCTATAAGCTCATGGGAAAGTCTAAAGAAATCAGCCAAGATATCAGGAAGAGAATTGTGGACTTGCACAAGTCTGGATCATCCTTGGGTGGAATTTCTAGATAACTGAAGGTGCCCCATTCATCTGTACAAACAAGTACAAATGCAAGTACAAACAAGATGGGACTGTCCAGCCATCATACAGCTCAGGGAGGAGATGGGTTCTGTGTCTCAGATGAATGTGCTTTGGTCCGACAAGTGCATATCAACCCAAGAACAAAAGCATAAGACCTTGTGGAGATTCTGGCGGAAGCTATTAAGATTGTGTCATTATCCACAGGAAATGAGTACTGAATCAACATGGGCTGAAAAGCCACTCTGCCAGGAAGAAGCCATTACTCCAAAATAAACATATAACATCCAGATTAATGTTTGCAAATGCACACAGGAACAAAGACCTACACTTTTGGAGATGTCCTGTGGTCTGACGAATCTAAAATTGAACTGTTTGGCCATAATGACCATCATTACGTTTGGAGGAAAAAGGGAGAAGATTGGAAGCCTAAGAACACCAGCCCCAATTGTGAAACACGGGAGTGGCAGCATCATGTTGTAGGGTTGTTTTGCTGCAGGAGGGACTGTTGCTCTTCACAAAATAAATGGCATCATGAGGAAAGAAGATTATGTGGCAATACGGAAGCAACATCTCAAGACATCAGCCAGGAAGTTACAGCTTGGGCGGAAATGGGTCTTCTAAATGGGCAATGGCCCGAAGCATACTGCTAAACTGGTTACAAATTAGCTTAAGGATAGCCAAGTCAATGTTCTGGCCATCAAAAAGCCCTGATCTGAATCCTACTGAAAATTTATGGGCAAAGCTAAAAAGGCAGATGCAAGCAAAGCGTCCTACAAACATGGCTCAATTACAAAAGTTCTGTCCAAAAGTTCCTACCAATTATTGTGAGAAGCTTGTGAAAGGATATCCAAAACATTTGACCCAAGTCCTTCAGTATAAGGGCAATGCTACCAAATACTAATGAAATATATGTAAACTTTTGACTTTGACTTATTCTGATTTCATGTCAGATAGTGAGAAAAACATGCAAATGTGTCTTTTTATATAGTGTATGTAAACTTCTGGTTTCAACCGTATATAACCCGTAATATGACATTTCTAATTCAGGACAAATCTAAAAAGTCTAAAATGCGGGACAAATCAGCTAGTGGGTAATACCGACTTAGAGAAGGCAAATTGTGCAATGAAACCATTAAGCTTTAAAATGTCTGTTTTAGTAAATCCTTGTGTTCCCTGGGAAATACCAATTCTGGAGCATCTTCTCTTATAACTCTGTGTTGTTTCTCTGTTATTACTTCTAGAAATTACTGAATCAGTAAAATGGGTGTTACTGCACACTCTAAAATTGTACAACCAGTGCTGTCAGAGGCAGTGTGTGCAGAGACAAACCCCTTTAAAAACTGGAATGGTAACACCCATCTGACTGATTCATTCATACATTTCTAGGAGGAATAACAGAGGAACAGCACAGCACAGAGTTATAAGAGAGGCTCCAGAATTGGTATTTCTCAGGGATTTACTAAAAAAGACAAACTAGGAACTGACATAGTTTAAGGGAATGCATTAGATAATATCTAATATTAGATCGTTGGTGTCTGACTCCTGACATCCTCGCTGATCAGCTGAGTAAAAGAACTTTGGGCTCGTGAGAGGACTGCAGGCTCTTCATTGTTTTAATATGCGCAGAGACCTCATGATTGCCATACTTTTACTAGCTGATACAAGGGACCTAGATTATCTGGTTTTAAATTGTGTGGACAGCGCCGAGGGGGCCCTTTTGGCACCGCTACTACAATTTTGGGTATTACAGACATGTAAATATTTTAAAAAGGCTTTTTAAAGCTCAAAGGGCTGGGGCCCCTTCAATCATTATCGGTAAAGGGGGCAAGGGGGAAGCACCCCTACAATTAATAATAGGCTACCAAAGATAATGATTTGGGTAAGTGCAAACCCCAATTCACGAAAATAAAAGGGTATGCTTTCAAAAAATATTTTAGGGAAAAGTTTAGGAAAGGGGTGGGAAAAGGGAAAACAAGAAAAAAAAATGCAGAAAATTTAAAAAAATGGAAAATAATTAGAGAAAGGATTCTGCTGCAGGTGCCAGGTGGTAAGACATCGGCAGCAGAGTGGCTGGTATTATTTTATTTATCAAATACCAAAATAATTTTTGACACCCAAGAAAATTGAAGAAGGGGCGTTTAAATACTTCCATGTTACCGCTTGGGGGGATAGAATTTTTTCTCAAGAAAATCAGGGAAAACCAGTAACATTTTAAACCCAAGGAGAACTCCAAAATTTCTCCTTATTTTGGTTCAACAGCTAAAATGCAGGCTAAAATTTGCCCCGCAATTTTGCCGGTGGCAGGGGGCCGGGTCGGGGGAGGGGACCGGCAGCTCGCCGGGCCCCTAACTTTCATTCCAGCGGCGCGTATACCCCTAGAATTCACATTCCAATTTTTTCTCCTCCACTTTGTGCGTAATTTTCGGACCGAAATACGTCCCAATTTTAAGCCGCTGAACTAACCCAGATGAACCCAGTTTGGGTGGGGCTTTTATACTGATCGAGAACTGGAATTTAGGACAAACTTGCCAGGAGCAGAACGGCCTCAAAAGCAGGTAGAAGGGTAGGTGGGCATCTATGTTAAAATATTTCTTTCTTCTACAGGTCAATTCTAACTTTTGTATTATGTCACACTCTTAACACCGAGATCTGAGACCAACCTTTCTGAGTTTTGAATGCAGATCGCAGGCATTGAGCTTCTTCTGTCACTCTCTCTTCAAGGGATTTCTTGCCCATCCCAAAGTCTCTAAGCGTCGACAGGGAAAACCTTCTTTGCTCTTTCCATGAAGTCCCATATCGGGCCAAAACTACACCTACCAAAAACCACAAAATGTCCATTATCAAACCAATTATTAATGCCCAGTGAAGAGAATATTGTGCTTAACCCTCCCATATACCAACCAATGGGTTTATTCCAGTTTTAAAAGAACTGTCCACGATCTATAAAATAATACCAGGACCTCCTGGGGTCCCAGTAAAATAAAAAAAAACTTATTATAACCTTTCTACGGTGAAAGCGGCGCATCTCCACAGTCTTCTATTTTCATTAAGTCACTTTTGATTGGCTGCCACAATCGTGTGGTTGTAGTGATATTTATGACTGAGGCACCTGACTGCTGCAGCTGTGACGTTTCCATTTTGGAAGTGATTGAAAACAGATCGGGGAGATGCGCACTGAAACCAGGGACCAAAGTAGGCGAGTATGAGGTTTTTTTAGTTATTTTCCTGGGACCCCAGGAGCTGCTGGTATGATTCTGGTAGGACGTAGACAACCCTTATATTGAACATTTTAGAGAGAAGTATTATCTATGATCTTCGGTCTGGTGTGATATTATTAGCACAAATTTTTTTTCACCAACATCTACCAACCACTGAGGCTAGGAAAGGACAGAAAGCATTGCTGGAAGATTTAAATCACTTATTATGTAGCATACAGGAGCTTCTTCAGAGAGTTAATCATAGTATAGACAATATATCAGAAAATAAAAATTGGGTCCTCAACTGGTGCCCAAAAGCAGCTGCTCATACTGGCACATGTAAAGAGCGGTACAGGACAGATAGAACCGCACTGTACTGTAGAGAGACGCTGCTAGACTGTCAGTCACTGCATGCACTGCACTAATACATATAAGAGCAGTACAGGACATGTAGTACCGCTCTGTACTGTAGAGATGTTCTATAGACCACCAATCAGTGCATGCACCTCACTAATACATGTAAGAGCAGTATAGGACATGTAGTACCACACTGTACTGTAGAGAGGCGCTACTAGACCGTCAATAAATGCATGGACTGCACTAACACATGTAAGAGCAGTACAGGGCATTTAGTACCGCACTGTACTGTAGAGAGGTGCTACTAGACCACCAATCACTGCATGCACCTCGCTAATACATGTAAGAACAGTACAGGACATGTAGTACCGCACTGTACTGTAGAGAGGTGCTACTAGACCACCAATCACTGCATGCTCCTCGCTAATACATGTAAGAACAGTACAGGACATGTAGTACCGCACTGTACTGTAGAGAGGAGCTACTAGACCACCATTCACTGCATGCACCTCACTAATACTTGTAAGAGTAGTACAGGACATGTAATACTGCACTGTACTGTAGAGAGGTGCTACTAGACCACCAATGACTGCATGCCCCTCACTAATACATCTAAGAGTAGTACAGGACATGTAGTACCGCACTGTACTGTAGAGAGGAGCTACTAGACCACCAATCACTGTATGCACTGCACTAATACAGAGGCTTTACCATTAAAATGTCCATGTGGTTTGGATGGATCCTCCAGGCACTTGCATACATTTCACATTTACAGTGTCTGTGGCATTGTATGTTGTATGTAGATTCAGGTTACAATAGCCTAGTAAAGACCATTATATGCTGCTGTAAATAGGTATTGTAACCTGAGGCCATTATAACCTGAGAGCTCACTAGACATGTTATAAAAAAAAATCTCTTTGTTTCTGATGACAATACATTTAATCCCTAATAGAACATTCCAGTTATATGTTTGCATTACAACTCCTCACCCACATACAGAAAAAATAAACTAGAACTGGTACATGCTAGTCCGGGGGTCACAGGCCTCTGTATATAGACATTGTGGTATGGGAAATCCCAGGTTGCACAGTTCAGGATAGTCTATGATTTAGGCGGCTGTCAAGGTACAGGGACAATAGAACTAAAGTTATAGACAGATATTAATATACTTTTGTTGAAGATTTTTAATGGCATTTAATTACATAGCCACATAGTCAGGGCAGAACTGGGACTACAAAGCAGGCTCAAAGCCAAGCCCCATACAATATCGCCCCACACCCTGTATTAGTCCCCAGCGCCGCCGCTATCCGCCGCCCCCGCCGATCGTTAGGGTTCTAAGCCGTTACCAGTCGCTAAGCTATCGGCTTAGGGGCTTAGGACCTTGGCGACGGCAGCGGTGGCGGGACTAACTGTCTGTGCGTCCGCCGGACGCACATACAGTTAGATGCTTTGGCGGAGCAGAGAGCTCTGCGGAGCTCTGCCTGTGGCCGCAGGCAGGATGCGGCTCTGTGCGCGCCTGTGCTGTGCGCGCCGGAGTCAGCGTCATCAGAGTTCAGCACGGTCGGGTGACGTCACCCTGTGAGGAAAAAGACCGGGAGCAGTGACAGCGGCGGGGAGCGAGGTCAGGTGAGTGCTGTCAGTTTATTACTTTTAATTGTCTCTATTCATGCTGGGGGCCTATAATCTAGTTATAAATGTGCAGGGGGGGGACTATTATGTACTTCTATATGTGCAGAGGGGTCCTATTATCTACTTGTATATATGTGCAGGGGGGGCCTATTATCTACTGGTATAGATGTGCAGGGGGGGCCTATTATCTACTGTTATACAGTATATGTGCAGGGGGGGCCTATTATCTACTTTTATATGTGCAGAGGGGCTATTATCTGCTGTTATAAAAGTAGATAATAGCCCCCTGCACATATAAAAGTAGATAATAGCCCCCCTGCACATATATGTGCAGGGGGCTATTATCTACTTATATACGTGCAGGGAGGAGCTATAATCTATATATACATGTGCTGTGGGACCTATAAGCTATCTATATACCTGCTGGGGGACCTATAAGCTATCTATATACCTGCTGGGGGACCTAAACCTGCCCATATACCTGCTGGGGGATCCGTAACCTGCCCATATACCTGCTGGGGGCTCCGTAACCTGCCCATATAGCTGCTGGGGGACCCGTAACCTGCCCCTATACCTGCTGGGGGACCCGTAACCTGCCCCTATACCTGCTGGGGGACCCGTAACCTGCCCCTATACCTGCTGGGGGACCCGTAACGTGCCCCTATACCTGCTGGGGGACATGTAAACTACACACCTACCGGGAGACATATAAAGTATATAACCACCTACTGGAGGACGTATAACTTACTAGGGGACCCTATTACCTTCACTGGGGGACACATAATTTACTGCGTTGTGAAGTCGCTAATAGTCGTTAAGCCGGTTGTTAAGGCCTCAAGACAAGTCAGTTGATAAGAGTTAGCAATCGACTCCGCGGACTCCAGTCGGTTGTTAAGCCAGTTGTTAAGGCCTCAAGTCGATTGATAAGACCTTAGCAATCGACTCCGGGGACTACCCTGTATCACAAACTGTACAACATTTAACCCTGGTTTGATCTGCCCCATAGAGAAAATATTCCATAATGACTCCAAACATGGGCAATTGGAAGAAATTCCCAGATCAACATCTCATCTCCAGAATCTAGGAACCATAACCTGTAGTATTATTTTATTATTTTAAGGAAGACATCTAAGGCCCAATTCATATCTAATTTTTCAGTCCCTTTTGTGGTATCTGTCAGGATACAATAAAAACTTTTCCCAACAGATACCGTGATAGGGCTGCAATGGGGCCATATACTTCTACAGAGAAAACACAGTGCTAAAAAAGACCACTTTTGCCCTTTTTGGAAAACAGCAATGCAGTGGTAAGGGGTTCATCAAGTTAATGATTAAGCAGTACAATCTGTGTTTTGTAGTAATTAAACACGAACTATAAAAGTACAAAGTAGAAAGGGAAAATGCACATAATGCAAAAAGCAGAATGACAAAGGTCAGATGTAATATTGCATAATCCACACATTTTCATCATGCAAATGTTGGCTACTTTGGCTAAAATTTAGATGTCTCTGAGCCAAACAGTGACTTTCATCAGCGCTGTCCAGAGAGTGAAGGAAAAGCAGTTGGGCCCGGGAGCTTCACATATTCTTGATGACTTTGTGAATCACCTTTTGGCTAAGTTCACACGGCGTGTGTTTGGGAGCTCCCGCGGGGCGGGGGAGGGTGGGGTAGCCTGCCTGCCCCATAGACATGCATTACTCGCGGCGTGTAATCGCCGGCCGGAAGTAATTGACATGTCACTTATCTCCCCGCGCGTCGTATTGTAGATATGAGGCGTAATCCATAGTTCTCTATGAAAACTGTGGATTGCCGTAATTATTGGGGTGCATTTCGCCCCATATTAAGCCGTGTGAACATAGCCTTTCCGTCCATGTTTTTCTCTGAAATTATTTAGACTTTACCTTTGTGGTTTTCATTGAATCCTATCTTCTCATAGACGGGAAATCGAGGACGATCCGCTACTTCTTCAGACTTGGTGATCAGAGCTTCTTTCATCACTTCGAATCCATTGAATACCACCATTTTTTGCCAGAAATACTGCAAACTATATATATCCCCAAACTCTTTTCTTAGCTGTTAAAACATAGATAAATAGACATAAATAATAATAATAATAATAATAATAATAATAATAATAATAATAATAATAATACCACAAAAAATACAGAAATCCCAAATTGTTCATTTTTATTTTAGTAAATATCAGGTGCTTCACATTACAATCAGGCAGACTAATGTGACATAACAGATGCTCTTTACTGCTCCTCGAGTTGCTTAATAATGGTGGATTTAAATCGGTATTCCCATCTCACTGATCCGTTTTAAACAGGTCAACAAAGGTAGACAAGCAATCTTATCAATTGCATTTCTGTTCTGATGTTGATCCTTTCAAAGATACAGCAGGTTATCTATCCTGCTTGTTCACAGATAGTTTCCTAGGTTATCGACCACCTCTGTGCTCAGCAGTTATGTTTTATCAGCAGGAGGGGGCTGGTAAAGAGCTGATCGGTAACCTAGAAAACCACGTGTAAACAGACAGGATAGATAACCTGCTGTATCTTTTAAATGAAACAAAATCAGAACAGAAATGTATTTGGTAAGAATGTTTGTTCACCTTGCACCAATAATTGTATCAAAATTTTACTTCAGTCCTGCTCCCTTTTTGCAAAGCCATGCTCCTTTGTCGAGCAAGTGCACAAAAGTGTCTAAAACACAATAAATGTAATACATGGCACGTGCACCAGTTTTCTTTTGTGCAAATTGTGCAAGAATTCTGATGCAATTGCCACATTGGGTCTCTTGCATAAATAGCTTATCAGTGTTGCCCACCATAATAAATCAGATTCTAGGTTTCAGGTTTTCACAGTAGGTTTTTCAGTGAATAAAATTGTTTGATTTGTGGTTATAATCAATACTGGTAAAAGTCTACAGCCATTGAGTAAAATCATTGTACACCTTATATTGAGGGGTACAAGAACACAGGTGAATGTTTTCAGGAAAAAAATGTCACCTTGTTTGGAATATAGCCTATGTTCCTCTAAAACACAGAGAGAGGTCATTTCTAAAATCTGCCTGTTGTGACATGTTTGTCCCATTTCTCAAAGATGGTGCATCCTAATAGCTTCAACCGGTTTGGTACATGCCACAAGGCTTGTTTCTAATCCAATTTTGGGAATGGTGTAGTGTTTCCAAGTGAATTATAGCTGGTTTTAATGAGGGAGCCTCTCCCTGTGTCAGATTCTCTTTAACCCCTTACTGACATTTGATATACAGTTACGTTAAGAGGGTATGGAGCGGGCTAATTTGCAGGTAATAGCTAAGACCTGCCACTCCAAGCCAGGATTGGAGATAGCTCCGATCACAACATTGTAGCCCCTTAGATGCTGCAGTAAACATGACAGTGGTCATCAAGGATTAAGAAACAGTGCCTGTTGCCTGATTTGCCCCTCACGACGAGACCGCAGGGTGCTGACCGGTAGTCATAGCAGCCAGGGGCCTAAAGAAGGACTCCATGACCGCCATAGACTGGGTGTAATAGGAGCGTCATTGCATTTTGTTCTGCAATATATTGCTATTGCAGAACACTGTAGACACCAAATACCTGAGATGGAGTAAGTGTATAAAAGAAAGTTTAAAATAATAAAAATAAATACTGAAGGGGTCTTCAGGAGGTTCAAAAAGCCTGTTTGTCTGTCGGGACGTGATTCGAAAGTAGAAGAAAAAAACAAGCCCCCACTCAGGTCCATAGATGAAAAAATAATATCGGTTGCAGAAAATGGCGCTGCAATGCAAATTTAGAAATAAAAAAAACAAAACACTTCTTTTAAGTACTAAAACATAATGAAAACAACTTGGTATCACCGGAATCGCACCGACCGGCAGAATACATATAACATTTTGTTTACACTCAACCGTAAAGTCAATAAAAACAAAACCCCTGAAAAAAACGGTGCAATTATGTTTTGTTTCACTAAAAAATAATTTTGGGGGGGTGGGGACATAGCTAAAGACTCATAGGTCCGGGTGCAAAACTTCAGCTTGAGGTCCCCCTAGCCTCAGACACTGTCTTTTGACCGATACTTTTCAACGACAGGTTCCTGACTTGACGTGACGAATGTCTGCAGTGTAGCGCGCTGCATAAAATTATTCCTATGTGAAGAGATTGTCCAATAGAAGAAAATTCATTTCAAATGAGTGCCAAAGAAAAACAAGTTATGCAGCCAAAGTGTCTGTTCCCTCTATCCTCCCCAATAGCACCACTACCACCCTCCCCCCCCCCCCTCACCCACCAAAAAAATGCAACTGTGCTTCTGTTTTTTGGGTTTAGTTGTTGTTGGAGTTTACACTGAACAGTTTAATTGACTTATCTATATTCTGCAGGTCAGTGTGTATACATGAGCCACAGTACTGTATCACCACATGCCACCACTATATAGTGATTAATACCACTATAATATTACTGATCAAACCAGTAAACCAAGACCAATATTACCAATAACAACAATATACAAGAACCAAATAATGCCCTACATATCACTACCATATAGTGACTAATATCACTATACTGTTACTGAGCAAACCATTATAGCAAGATCAATATTACCAATAACAACAATAGACAAGCCCCTATTAACCGGAACATCATCATTATCCCCACCATAAACGGTCTGAATAATACCATCCTACTGTTACTGAATGTAAACCGTAACACTAAGACCACTATTATCACCATACAGTGACCATATAGTGGTAGTTACCAGTGTACACAGGCTCTGCAGACTGTATATTACCACCATATAGTGACCATAGAGTGATAGATACCAGTGTACATAGGCTCTGCAGACTATATATAACCACCATACAGTGACCATATAGTGGTAGATAGCAGTATACACAGGCTCTGCAGACTGTATATTACCACCATACAGTGACCATATAGTGCTAGATAGCAGTGTACACAAGCTCTGCAGACATATTAGTGATTACAGTGCAGTTACATTTAGGGAGTCACAGGTGACGTATTTTCTGATGAGTCGTTCTTTCTTTATCCAGCCCAGACCCCCATGATGTCTACTCCCGACCTACAGAATTTACCACACAAGCATGTTAGACTCCAAACAGTGAAAGTTCCCCCAACCAACTATAAGGCCCTCATTTGAGCCACCAGTAGGTAGGAACACATCCAATATAATAGCTAACCCACACCTCCCCACCCAGTCCAAAAAAAGGCAGGTGTATAGGTAGACGTTCCTTTTAAGTAGGTTTGACTCTAAAAATTTGTCAGATAAGTGGCAGATTTTTCCTATTAAGTAGGTAGTTCCCGTTCAGTATAGCCTCTCCTCCCCCAATAGGTAGCTATATAGTGCCCATAAAATGTAGTTGAAGGGAACCCTATACTGAAGGGGGACTTTACCTACTTAATAGGAAGAGTCTGCCTTCTTATCTGACTAATTTTTAGGGTCTAACCTACCTAAAAGGAGTGTAGATAGGTTGGAATATAGGGTCTCCTCAGTAGGTAGGTATATAAGGAACCCCACTAAGTAGGTGCATATTCCCCCAGTAGGTAAGTATAAAGACATCCCTAATAAGTAGGTACATAGGGTTCCCCAGTAGATAGGTAGGTATATAGGACCCCTTCTAGTAGGTAGGTATATAGGACCCCCCAGTAGGTAAGTAGGTACATAGGACCGCCCAAAAGGTAGGTGGTAATGTAGGGCCTAAATAGGTAGGTATATAGGGCCCCCCCCAGAGGTAAGTAGGTACATAGGTCCCCCAGCTGGTAGGTATATACTTTTCCCCAGTATTTAGGTAAATGTATATAGAGTCTACCCACATTAGTTAAGTAGGTGTATATAGAGCCCCCAGTAGTTACATAGGTGTATATATAGAGCCCTCCAGTAGTTAAGTAGGTGTATATAGGGCCCCTCAGTAGTTAGGTATTTATAGAACTTCCCAGTAGTTAGGTAGGTCTATATAGGGCCCCCCAGGAATTAGGTAGGTCTATGTAGGGCCCTCCAGTAGCTAGGTAGGTCTAAATAGGAAATCCAGAGCAGACAGTGGCGATCGCTGCATCGCTGGGTCTATATGACCCAGCGATGCAGCTGAGTGGCAAGAGGGTTGGCGAGCTACTCCACTGTTTGGGGGGTTTCCTAGTATATTATATGAAATGGTCAATGATACCATTAAAAAGTATATGTAGTGCTGCAAGAAAAACAATGTCTCATATGTCGATGTAGATGGAAAAATAAAAAAGTTATGGCTCTGGGAAGGCGAGGAGGAAAAAACAAATGCAATGTAAACACTTATGGCAGGAAGGGGTTAATAATTGGTGGATTATTAACTCTCCTCATTGGGGCCTCTAGTCATCTGACATCGATACTGTAGCACTCACGTATATCTAGACTTCTGTACAGCTGTCTAGTTTTGCTCTATTTATCTGGAGCATATGGCACTATTGCAGTATATACATGTATATACTGTGATACTAGAGTAAGGAAAAGTCAAAGAAAATAGTTGATTTGCGACCTCTGTTTCTTCTGTGAAAGACAAGAGAATAAGTACATTATCAGTCTGTCTATAGAGGTAAAAACAGGCCATTTCATATTTTAGATTACAATTCCTGATGAAGAATAACACACACTATATATATACTGTATACATATACTATACCTGGTGCAGAGTTTCTGTTGGGTTTTTGAAGTCTATCTGCAGAATGTTGCCAACAAATGGAAGACCTTTAGGACCTGGTGGAAAGTGAGATCCATTCTTCCTGCTCTTCACAAAGTCCAAGAGAAAAAAGCAAACAATAAAAGAAATGATAAATAAAAATACATTAGAAAACAAGAGGGAGAGAAACTCGGCCATCGCCTCTCTGTGCTGTGGGTGATAGATCCTACTATAACTGCTTCACAGAACTTGCTGTAAAGGTCTATGCATTGTCGACCTCTCAATGTGAACTCGGAGAACAAGTCTGTATCTAATGTAGAGAACAGTGACTACTGGAAACGCCCATCACTGAAATGTAACCCTCCACAATCTCACTTAAAGGGGTGGCACACACAAAAACACGCCGCACGCCTGCAGCATTGCATAGTGCAAGCCCTGACCAGGGCCGGACTGGGAATAAAAATCAGCCCTGGCACTAAGCCCCCAGCAGCCCACATACAATATCCGCTTAAAAAATTCCCCTTGTTCTCGCACCTTGCCACTTTCTAAAATAAACTACACTATAAAGCTGCCTTCACACGGAGCATTTTTGATGCATTTTTATGTGTTTTTTGTGCGTTTTTTGTGCAGAAAGGCAGAGCAGTTAATGCTGTACATTTCTGCACAAAAAAACACATCAAAAAATGCACCAAAACCGCTCCGTGTGAGAGCAGCCTACACACAAGGAAGAAAGAAACAGTGGTGCAGAGAAACCCCATCATCACAGAGGTCAGGTGTTGCACTTGCTTTACAATCAGGGACAAGCCCACACTGACACTACATAAGCACCAGCATAACCTACAACCCCAGCAATCACAGCACCAGTAGTCAGGTCACCATCACATGAACACAGCACTGATTCAACACAGAAGTAAAATGACCCCTGAGATCAGGGACTCACAGGAGACGTCATCTCTGATGGGAGTTGTCTTCTTCTCCTTTTCTTCTCCATCTGGCCCAAACCTCCATGATGTCTTCCCTGATGAGTCGTTCCCTTCCATTTTTTTCTCCGTCCAGTACAGCATGCATGGTCTTCTTCTAGTAGTCACTTCTCGTCCCTGTAGAATTGGTAAATACATCTTAGACTCCTCTCTTTTCCAGCACTTTCCTATCATTTCCCCAAACAGCGTATGTTAGACCCTAAAAATAAGAAATTAAAAAATGTCAGATAAGTGGCATGTAAATAGGTATACCCCCAGTAGGTAGGTAAACAGGGCCTTCCTCCATTAATTTGGTAGGTAGACAGGGCCTACCCCTGTAATTAGCCAGGTAGCTGGGGCTGCCCCCCAGTAACTAGCCAGGTAGCTAGAGCTGCCCCCAGTAAATAGCCATGTAGGGCCAGTAATTAGCCATGTAGGGCCAGTAATTAGCCAGGTAGGACCAGTAATTAGCCAGGTAGGGCCAGGGGCAGTAATTAGCCAGCTAGGGCCAGTATGTAGGCAGTCAGGGCCAGTATGTAGGCAGACAGGGCCAGTATGTAGGCAGGCAGGGCCAGTATATAGCTAGGCAGGGCCAGTATATAGCCAGGCAGAGCCAGTATATAGACAGGCAGGGCTAGTATATAGACAGGGCCACTTATAGGTAGACAGGGGCAGTATATAGGTAGACAGGGCTGGTATATAGGCAGACAGGGCTGGTATATAGGCAGACAGGGCAGGTATATAGGCAGACAGGGCTGGTATATAGGCAGACAGGGCAGGTATATAGGCAGACAGGGCAGTATATAGGTAGACAGGGCTGGTATATAGGTAGACAGGGCAGTATATAGGTAGACAGGGCTGGTATATAGGCAGACAGGGCTGGTATATCGGTAGACAGGGCCGGTATATAGGCAGACAGGGCAGTATATAGGTACACAGGGCTGGTATATAGGCAGACAGGGCTGTTATATAGTTAGACAGGGCTGGTATATAGGTAGACAGGGCTAGTAGTTTTAAAAAAATAAATAAAAACAATACTTACCTGATGTCTTTCCCTCTTCTTGTGTCCTATTCCCCGAAGCGGCCGCCGGCAGCAGTGTGCGGGACGCGGAGCGGGCGCGCGATGACGTCATCACATCGCGCACCTGCCCCGCGGCCTCCTGGGAGCTGAACAGACAGGATCAGAAGATCCGGCTGTTCAGCCTCGGCCACTGCTTGCACCACGCGGTGCAGGCGGCGGCCGTGATGGCTGCATGGCTGGGTCGGTGCCACATGGGTCCAGTTGCTGATGCGACCATTGCGGCCCCTGTAGCCCGCCACAGACCGGCGCTGGGACTGTGAGCTGTCCGGGCCTGCTGACAAACCAGAGAATCTATTTCCAACATAATACAAAGTAAGAAGTATATCACAGGGACTTGTCATCATGTCATTAATTAGCACATAACATTGTGCATGACAAAAATAAAATTAAACCGGTAACAAATAGGTATGAAGTGAATCAGTATTGTACGTGCTACTAGATTAGGCTATGTCTATACAGCATGGTATTCTTGGCGGATTTTTGGTGGATTCAGCAATTAGAATCTGACGGTACCCCGTTCTGCATAGACAGGAATAAAAATATTTTACGATCGGTTTTGAAATCTGCCAGACTGGTGGATTTTAAAACATGCTGCATATTCCGTCCAAATGACTGTCAGATTCCCATACATTCAATGCGGTCCAGAAATGTTAAAATGCCGTTGGATTGTGGACAGCATTTTAACATTGCTGTATGGACATAGCCTCAGGGATAAAACTATTCACCCAAACATTCCACTAACGCCCCCTACAGAAAACACCTATCTACAAAATGGTGATACAAAATGAGATGTGGGCTACAACAAATGCAGTGGCCCTCATTTAATATTGCTGTCTAAAAGTGAGAAAGCGTAAACTTAGGGTATGTTCACACGGCATTTTGAAAAACGTATTCAAAAGCGCTGCGTAAAATGCATCCAACGCGCACCCAAAGTGTGCTGCGTGTTTGGATGCGTTTTATGCTCAACAGAAACGCACCCTATAGTTTTAAATAGGGCGTCTGTTGCATCTTTCGAATCAAGAAAACGCATCAAGAATTCTTTGAACGGATCCGAAAGACGCATCAGAAAGACGCATGTAAAACACGCAACAGCGATCACTCCTCTGAACGCATCCAATGCGTGTTTTTCATTGAAAGATGTGTTTTGCATTGTTAGATGTGTGTTCAGGTCCGAACCACGGATCCAAACACGCATCTAAAAGACGCCGTGTAAACATACTCTTAGACAGGCACCAGTTTTATCACAGTGGCTGATGCTCAGGGCCGTTCCTAGGGGCGGATGAGGCCGGCCGCCCGCCTCACCCACCCGGGGTTCGGCCTTTGACTCTGCACAGCTGTTGGGGCAATTACCTGACGATGGGGGAGGGGTTTGACAATGGCTACAGGGGCAACTCCCTGGCTATGGGGGAGTTAAAATGGCTACATGGGCAACTACCTGGCTACAGGGGGTGTTACATGGCTACAGGGGTAACTAACTGGCTACAGGGGGTATTACATGGCTACAGAGAGCTACTATCTGGCTACAGGGGTTATTACATGGCTACAGTGGGCTACTATTTGGCTACAAGGGGCTACTATCTGTTTACAGGGGGCTACTATATGTCTACAGAGGGCAGCTACCTGGCTACAGTGGGCTACTATTTGGCAACAGGGGGCTGCTAAATGGCTACAGGGGTATTACATCTCTACATGGGGCAGCTATCTGGCTACAGGGGGTATTACATGGCTACAGTGGGCTACTATTTAGCTACAGGGGGCAACTACCTGGCTACAGTGGGTTTTACATGTCTACATGGGGCATATAACTACCTGGCTACAGGGGGCTAGTACATGGCTACAGGGGGCTATTACATGGCTACAGGGGGCTACTACATGGCTACCATATGAGGTGCTATAGATGGGGAGTTTGTATAGAGATAAGAATTAGTAGAGAAGTGATGGTAAAGTGAGGAGTCTAAGATGTTTGTTTTGTAAATTCTACAGTGAAGAGTCGAGGGAGGGAAAAGACGTCATGGCGTCTGGGACAGATGGAGAAGAAGAAGAGTAAGAGAACAACTCTTGAGAGACGTCTCGGTCACTATGTGCTGGTGATATGTGGTGGTGATGTGTATTCATGGTGTTGTGGTATTATTCAGTCACTATTTGGTGATACGTGGTCATGGTGTGATGGTATTCTGTCACTATGTGCTGGTGATACGTGGTCTTAGTAGGACATTGGTACTATTAGCCTGGGATTCTGGTTTAGTGTAGCAGTGTTAATTGGTAACTGTATGCCTATGTTGTTGTTTTATACGTAGCACATTTATTGTGTTAAAGATTTTTGTATATTTTGGCTTTGGTTTATGGTGATGCATTGTGGAGCATTATGTTACGAAATTTCTTCACCTCGCCCTGAGTGCAATTTAGCCTAGGAACGGCCCTGCTGATGCTGATTGCTAAATTGGTGCATCTTTAGACTGTCTAACTTTTGTACCTTTTTTTTTTTTCTGGCTTATTTTCTACACCAGAATTTTGCCGCAGCATGTCATATTGTTGCCACCATCACTTTCCTGTGATGTCACACCTACCTGTTGAGCAGCATGCAGAAATTGTCTTTAGCTCATAATAAATGTGTCTGGGACATGCTGCGCCAAAATTGCACCACTTTATGAAGCATTTTAAGAAACTTTTCTGGTACTTTTCTGCACATAGTAGCCCCCATGTAGACAGTATATAAAAGGCTCCTATTTATTATTAGTATTTATTTTTTGAGCGCCATTAATTCCATGGCACTGTACAACCACAGGGGTTTGGATACATAACACTAGGCCAGGACAAATACAATAATAGCACTAAATAATAAACTGGTACGGAAGGGGAAAGGAGCCTGCCCACGAGAGCATAGGGTATGTTCACACGGCGTAATTGCGGCACGCATCTCGGCACATATTAAGCACAAATACGTCGCAATTATGGTAATCCATAGCTCTCATAGAGAACTATGGATTATGCCTCGTCCCCCACGCGTACAATACGATTGTATTGTACGCGTGGGGAGATAAGTGACATGTCAATTATTTGCGGCAATTATGCCGCATGCATGTCTATGGGGCCAGCAAGTTGCCAGCCCCCCGTGCTTCGGGGGTACGTGCTGATCAGCACAACTCCCAAATCACCCGGCAGATTGCGGCGCGTACTGTACTTGCACCGCAAGTACGCCGTGTGAACATACCCATACAATTTATAATAGAGTAGGAAGGAGACAGAAGGTGAGGGACGGAGATGTTTGTACCATGGAGGAGTGGCAGCAGGGTTATTGCAGGTGGGAGGCTGAAAAGATGGGTTTTCAGATCACTTTTGAAAGTTGTGAGGATATGTACACACAGCGTATTGGGGCGCGCGGGTGTTTTGGAAGTAAGCGCTGATCAGTGCGACGGGGTGAGAGAGGAGATGTCGTTCACATGGACTGTCAGTGGTGCATAAGCGCCGCGAACAATTCACATGTCACTTCTCTCCCCCGGTGTACAATACAATAGAGGGGAGACGAGGCGTTATTCATAATTCTGTATGAGAGCTATGAATTACCGTAATTGCAGCACACATTTTGCACGTATTAGAGCACAAATACGTGCTGCAATTACTCCGTGTGAACATACCCTACAGGTGACAGAGTCTGTTGTGTTGTGTTAATGAATTCCAGAGTACGGGGGAAGCACGGGAGAAATCTTGGAGATGGTTGTGTGAGGAGCTGACAAGAGGAGAACAGAGAAGGTCCTGTGAGGTAACTGGAGATTAAGGCAGAGAGTCTTATATGTCATTGTTAGTCATTTAAACTGAATTCTCTGGGCAATGGGTTGCAGAGGGGAGAGGCAGATGAGTAAAGAGAAGAGAGGTGGGTCAGCCGGGCCACGGAGTTGAGGATGGATTCAAGGGGAGCAAGAGTGCTAGAGGGGAGGCTACCGAGAAGGATTTGGAGTTCTTGTCAGGAGATGACGAGGGCATGCACAAGCATCAATTTGCATCAATCTGAGTCAAAGTAAAAAATGAGCAGATTCTGGAAATGTATTTCAGGTGGGGGTGGCAGGTGGTAGTCAGGGCCGGGCCCCCGGACTGCCCATAGGGAAAAAGGGGGAAATTTGCCCGGGGGGCCGCTGGGGTTTCGGCCCAGGGGGGGGCTGGGATCGCCACCCGGGAGGCCCGGTTTTTCCCCCCCCCCGGGGCCCCCGAGTCCCGGGGGCCCCGGTCTGGGGCCGCGCTACAGGGGCCGCAAGGGTTCGCATCAGGACCGGACCCCTGTGGCGGGGGCCCCGAAGGCCCCCCCTCGCCACCCCGGCTGCAGGGCCCGGGTAAACCGCCCCAGCCTTGCAGCCACCCACGGCTACCCCCTGCACCGCGCGGTGCAAGCAGGGGGGGCCCGGGCTGAACAGTGGGATCTACTGACCCCGTCTGTTCGCTCCCAGGAGGCCGAGGTGCAGGTGCCGATGTAAATGACGTAATCGCGCGCCCCCCCGGGGCCCCCCCACTCGGGTGAGGCCCGGCCCCGCTGCGGAGCGGGTGTGAAGAGGAGGGGACAGGGGGTTTTGGAGTATTATTTTTTAAATTTTTTTTTTAAACTACTTACTGCCCCCTAGCTGCCTATAATAGCCCTCCCCTGGCTTTTATGTTCCCCTGCCCGGCTACCAATACCCGGGCCCTGGCTAAAAGATGCCCTCCCCCTGGCTACCAAAAACCCTCCCCGGGCTACCTATCCCTTTTCCCCTGGCAACCAATCCCCTGCCCGGGCTACTAAAACCCTGCCTGGCTATATGTTTGCCCTGCCCTGGCTACCTATACCCTCCTGGCTATATGATGCCCTGCCCTGGCTCCCCTTTTACCCTGCCGGGCTATATGTTTTCCCTGCCCTGGCAAACCTATACCCCCCTGGCTACCCATCCCCTTTCCCTTTGCCTATATGATGACCTGCCCGGCTATTTATACCCTGCCCGGGCTCCCTTTATCCCCTGCCCCCCTCCCCGGCTATTTTGTGCCCTGCCTGGTTTCCTATACCCCCCCTGGCTATATGAGGGCCCTCCCCTGGCTCCCTAAAACCCTGCCCTGCCTCCCTTATAACTGCCTGGCTATATGATGCCCTGCCCTGGCTACCTACCCCCGCCTGGCTATAGGGAGGGCCCTGCCCTGGTACCTATCCCCTTTTGGCCCTGGTATTTGTTCCCCTGGAAACCTAAAACCCTGCCTGGCAAAAAGAGGCCCTGCCCGGGCTCCCTTAACTCTGCCTGGCTATATGTCCCTGCCCGGGGTTTATTTTTCCCCTGCCCGGGGTTTCCCTTTACCCTCCCTTTGGCAAATATAAATGCCCTGCCCCGGCTCCCCAATACCCGGGCCCTTTGGCTCCCTATTCCCTCCCCTGGCTTATGTTCCCCCCTTGCCCTGGCTACCCTTTATACCCTGGGGGGGCTATATGTGCCCCCCCTGGCTACCATACCCTCCCCTTTTGGCTCCCTTTTACCCTGCCTGGCTAAATGATCCCCCTGCCCTGGCTACCTAAAACCCCTGCCTGGCCCTGAAACCCTTTCCCCTGGTCCCAAAATAACCCGGGCCCGGGTCGGCCTATAATGGGCCCCTACCAAACCTATACACTCCCCTGGCTCCCTATAACTGCCCTGCCGACCTTATAATGCCCCCGTCGGGTCCATATACCCCCCCAAACCTACCTATTTTACCCCCCCCCCTTCTGCCCATATACCGCCCCTCCCTACCTAAAAACTGGCCCTGCCCTTGCCTATTTCCCTGCCCCCTCCCTGTTTTATATACTCCCCCCCTTCGCCTATAAGTGCCCCCTCCCCCTGCCGGTATACTGCCCCTTTCCGGCCTGCTTACTGCCCTGCCTCCCCTGTATGTTTGTCCCTGCCTACCTACATACGGGCCCCTCCCTGCCGCATACTGTCCCTGCCTTTTTTAAGGGGGGTCAATCTTTTTAAAAATTTGCCACTTTTTCTAAACCTTTTTTTTTAAATTTCTCATTTTTAGGGTCAAAACAAACCCTTTTTGGGGTAATTGATGGGAAAAAGTCCCGGGAAAAAGAAAGGAGTCTAAGAGTTTTTGGGGTTTAAATTTTCTACGGGGAGTGGGTGCCCAACAGAAGGGGCACTGCATGCTGACGGGACAGAAAAGAAAGGGAAAGGGGGAACAAAAAGGGAAAAGGCCCGTCATGGAGGTTTGGGCCAGAAGGAAAAGAAAAGGAGAAGAGAACAACTCCCATCAGAGTTTACGTCTCCTATGAGTCCCTGCTGTTTAGGGGGGAAATTTTTTCTTTTGTGTTTTAGTTTAGTGCTGTGTTCATGTTATGGTGACCCCCGACTACTGGTGAGTGAAAATTTTGGGGGGGTTGTAGGTTATGCTGGTGCTTTTGTTTGTGTAGTGGGGGTTGTCCCCCTGAAAAGCAAGTGCCCCACCTGACTCTGATGAGGGGTTTCTCTGCACCCTTGTTTCTTTTTTTTTGTATGTAGGCTGCTCTCCCCCGGAGCAGTTTTTTGGGGCATTTTTTTTATTCGGTTTTTTTTGTGCAGAAATGTACAGCATTAACTGCTCTTTTCTTTCGCACAAAAACTCACCAAAAACCCACCCCAAAAAATGCTCTGGGGTGAAAGCACCTTTATAAATGTGTTTATTTTAGAAAGTGGCGAGGTGCGAGAACAAGGGAAATTTTTCAAGCGGATATTGTATGTGGGCTGGTGGCGGCTTTGTGCCAGGGCTGATTTTTATTCCCAGTCCGGCCCTGGTCAGGGCTTGTATCTGCAGTTCGAAATACAGGGCAGAGTAAGTAATTTCATAACCCCATAAAAACAAAACATCTGGGCCCACTACTGGTTCCTATCTTGCACCGTATCCGTGGGCGCCTTTTTTTTAATAAAAAATTGTTTTTTAGTATACATATGGAAATATCACAAAGTGTCTGATAAGGGGCATTTAGGAATTACATAGACCCACATAAGGTGCTCAGAACTGCTCACATAAAAATAATGAAATCCCATATACATAGGGCAGATCAACATATAAAGGCCATAAGGGATACAGACCATAGCACCAGGGTTGGATCCTCTGGTGGAGTCAAGCTCTGATACAATAATGTACCCCTTATAAATCAGGGCCCCAAAAGGTCTAGAAATGGACAACCTCTCTATGAGCTGACTTGAGAACTAATATGCTATTAAAGGGGTTGTCTCACTACGAGCATTGCTTTTTATGTTAAAGATCTTGCAAAAACAAGTCACTTTGCAATATGTGTCCTATTCTGACTCAATATGCTGACAGCAAGTATGAATGTTCATCAGGCCCATGTGGTAATGGAAGTCTGTATTGAACTGTGTACTTACTTCAGAATCTTGTCAGACAGTGATCAACTCGACTGCTCAGGTGTGTATGAAGAATCTGTACCAATATGAAGTAAAATGACTCTCCAATAATTACCATATAAAGATTTTTATTCCAAAAAATACATTATAAATACAAAAAATTCAGCTATCACAACTGAAACAACATTAAAAACATTTAAAAACACAAAATCCCCCCCAATACAAATATTGGTGACACATCCCTCACCCAAAGTTAACAAACAATAAATTGGAAAGATGCATAATAAATATAACATAACAGATCAAGTGATCAAAAATACAAAAATGCACCAAACCCCCCAAAAAAAAATTTATGATAAAATACAAAAACCTATATTTCAATTCATTACCACAGTGGTGGATATGTCACCAAGGAGGGTTTTAGCCTCGACGCGCATTTCGCCGCCAGCTATCTCAAGAGTATGAAGAATCAACAGGAGTTTATTCCAGGCTGAATCTTGTAGTTTACACAAAAAGTAGTGGGTTTGAAAGATGTATATTTTTCAGAGTTGATGCAGAGAATGTGAATACAGTGTTCTACATAAGCAGGCAGATGGAAAATGCTAGAAGGGGGAAAGGGAGCAAAAAACCTCAGGCACACATACAGGGAAATAAGAGCGAAGACTTTAAGAGCAATGCAAGTACAGTAAAAGAAAATATAATAATAATAATGATAATGAACCATGAAAAGGGAATGGACATAACATGTCCATTAAAAGTGTCTACTATTCTTGAGATTCCCCCTCTTGTTAGGTGCATAGCTCCCAGGTTGCTATAGCTACAGACCCGTTCAACCACTCACAATAGGCTGCCAGCCTGGTCACCATAGGGTACAGACCTGGTGGGCCCTCACAGCTCATCACTGCGGCCAGTACAGCCCGTTCTTTAACCTCTTACCAATTTAAGGGGCACAGCATTTTTCTTGGTTGTACGTTCGTTTTTTTTTCCCCGTCTTCAAGCGGGCCCTAACTTTTTAATTTTCCTACATAGATATATGGGGGCTTTTATTTTGCAGGACAAGATGTACTTTCTAATGGTGTATTCAAACCCCACCACAATATAATAGAAAACGGCAAAAAAAAATTTAAATGGGTCAAATGTGAAAAAAAACTTGGGTTTTGCTTTTGCAGAGGTTCATCCTTCAAAGTAAAATATGTGGGTTTTCTGTATTTGCAAACAAAACGATTCAGTGATAAAAATTGTTTTTTGTAGCATAAAAAAATCCAAACTTTTTCTATTTTTTTTTTTTTTTTCACCGTAAAAACCATTTATTGTAACCAATACATTTTTGTATTCACCTATTAACCAGAGTGGGGCTGAAGTGGACTTTTTATTGAAACCAGTTGGATAGGGTGCAACTTTTTTGCTCACCTTTATCCAATTTTTAGTGGACCTTAAAAAGACAAAAAGGCCGCAATTTTGGTGTTTGGAATTTTTTTTTTTCTGTGGGATTAAGCCTACGTATAGATTGTTAAAATTTTCTAGACAGAACTTTTACAGATGCGGTAATATCAATTTGGGGTAGCGTTTTTTATATTTATGAAAAAAAGGCAAGGGATGATTTTTAATTTTAATATTTTTATACTTTTGTTTGTGCCGTAATAAGAGTCTTCCCAAAGGTGTTTGATGTTAGACCATGGGGCATAGCTACGGGGGTGGAGGTTAGAGTCGCACCGGGCCTGCAGCCTGATGGGGGCCCAAAAAGCCCCTTCCCGCCATAGCATTGTAATGGCACATGGTAGCTGAGGGGCCCCATTTCACTATTTGCACCAGGGCCCAGAAGCTTCAAGTTACGCCTCTGGTTAGTACACCTTTCTCGCATTGTATAACATCACTATGACATAAATAGATGTCATAGATCGTTTTAAAGGGTTTTCTCACCATGTTGTTTTTACAGAGTCACATCCAGTTTTCAGACTCACACTGCCTGGTCAGGCTGTGGGCGGGTCTATAGCAGTAATTATCATATTTAGCTCCTCTATAACTAGCTGATTGTTACAGAGACATAAATGCAAGACATTTAATCTATAGAAAAATAACCCTACAGACCTCCCAGGTTTGAATACATGCGCTTTTCAAATGTAATTAATCTAATCTTGTTAGCGATAAAGACACTTCTCTCTGTCCGACCATGGTGACATCACTCCCTACTCTCTATCTGATCAGGAAGGGAGATAATATGTATGGTAACCTGGATACACTTGTGTGTACTCAGAGCAGATAAAATCTCCCACGCCCACCGACTTCCCTGGCCACAGTGTCACGCTACTCTGTATAGTGTTCTGCTTCGTTTGGGGAGGGCAGCGGCCATCTTGATTAGGGCACATGCACAGTATTTCTGTTCCACAGGTGCTCTTTTCAGGAGGCCGTCGCTTCTATAGTGTAGCTGCCCAGCAACCGCAGTAGGAAGGGATGACGTTCCGAATCTCTTAAAGGGGTTGTCTCACTACATTGATTCATCTCACCTTAGTCCTGTTTTCTCAGTTTAATTTTTTTAATTCAGGGGCATGTTTACCAGCTTTACTGGCTTCTACTAGCTACTACTGTCCTGCAGTAAGGACACCAGGTCTGTAATAGCAACCAGTGCTGGCAGCCTATCAGGAGAGATCTAACAGGTCTTTAGCTATAGCGACCTGAGGAGCTGATGCAACCCATACAAGAGGAGATATCTAGGAATAGGTAGGAGACTGTTAGGCTAGGTTCACACGGCTTAATTGCAGGACGTAATTACGCCCCGCAATTACGCCGTGTGGCCGGGGGCGGGAGCGGGGGGGCGGCACCTCGCCGGCCCATAGACTTGTATTACCAGAGGCGCGTATACGCCGCTGGTAATTCACATGTCACTTATCTCCCCCCGCGGCGGATTCGCCGAGCAGGGAGAGGAGACGTAATCCATAGTTCTCTATGAGAACTGTGGATTACCGTAATGACTGGGACGTTTTACGCCCGTAATTTGCGCACTTCGGCGCGTAATTACGGACCGAAATCCGGCCCATTTTAAGCCGTGTGAACATGGCCTTACTGGACATATATTGCTAAGTGACTTGTTTTTGCAAGATCTTTAACATAAAAAGCAATCCTTGCAGTGAGACAACCCCTTTCAGGCCATATAAATAATGTGATAACACCCAATCTTTTATACACATAAATTCAATAAAGTCTATAAGCACTATTAAGGCCATAATGATCATAAAAAATATGGACCAGACAACCTCTTTAAGGTGAGAGAGGGTTTTAGAGAGGAGTTCAGAGGAACGCAGGGCCAACTTCTGGGAACATGTAAGCAATGCAAAGCTCTGGCTCATTCTCTTCCTGCAGCCCCTGTGAGAACATCACTTACATCAGGAACAGGCTTTATTATATATGTACTTTCTGTGTATAAGTATTATCACATTACAGAAGACCTATGTACACGTAGATATTCTAGTTGTGTATGGATAAGTAGGTAATACACACGTGGACAAAATTGGTTCCATTAAAGAAAGGAAAACACACAGGGCAACATGTCCAAAAATTGGCGGTGCCACAGCAGTTCTTAGGCGCATTAAATCAGTGTAAAGTCCAATCCTCTCAAAATCTGGCATCAGTTATTATTTGCAAAGTAAACTTAATGTACCTAAAAGGGCGCATTGCGCCTAAAATTGCAGCACATAGCGTATCATTTTTAGTGTATGTAATGTGCCTATAAAGGCACGTTGCAGAACGGAGGCGCATAACGTATCACTGCTACTTTATGTAATGCACCTATTTAGGCACATTAGAATGTGCCATAACGGCGTATAATGCGCATAGTTTTGGTGTGCGACAGTTCATTTACATCAAGTATATGGCATCAAAAGTGTTTTTGACGCAAAATAGACCAAAAAAATGCTGCTTGCGTATTGGGACATGTCACCCATGGTGCTCACTGAAATAACTTGAAATTGACAAAAGTAATAATAAATATTAATTTACTGAAAACCAACTAATGAAAATCAGACTTTGCTTTTAATTTGTGGTGCAACCAAAAAGAATTTTAAAAATGAAACTGGTCTGGACAATAAAAATGGTCCACTGAACTTAAAGGGGTTTTATCGTTTGATAGAATCAGCTCAAGTGTACGAAAGCTTCAGTTTTAGTTTCAAATCCAGGGGCTAGTCTCTCCTCTCAGTAGGCGTGTATCTCCTCCCAGAAGGCGGGTCTTCCGTCACTGAAGAGCTGTGACATCATCATTCTGCGTTAGCAGGTGAAGGGAGAGGATGTCAGTTCAGCAGATCTCCTGCTATGTTTCTCATGGCTGCAGAGCGTTCTCTCAGGCTGCACAAGCGCCTTGTAACCAGAACTTTTGCATTAGTACAATTCAGGGCCGTTCCTAGGCTATATTGCACAGGACAGGGTGAAGAAATTTCTCCCCTCCCCCTGTAACATAATGTGCCACAATGCGACACATTGCATCACCGTCAACCAAATATACAAAAAGCTTTAACACAATGGAGATTGATTTTGGTCCGAATTTATTTGCAGCGAATTGCATGAAAAAACAGCTATTTCTTGGCAGCATTGAAACAATGCTGTGTTTTAGTATGACACGCAGATGAAAGGCGCTGCTCTTAGAATCGTTTAACATTTCACTTATCTGGGCACTTACAGGGGCAAAACTGACCAAATAACTGAAGTGGGAACGCAGCCTGACAAGGTAATGTCAGCACCAGCTGAAAAGAACCGAGCTGAGGGCCAAGATCCCACTATAGCATCAAAGAGCGCACTCCTTTTACATCGTCATCAGATGATTCCACAGATTATGACAGAACCTGTTCTGTTAAACACTGATACATGTAGAGCCCCTCCCCCCCCCCCGAAAGAGTGGAGATGATGTCAGCAGTAATCTTGTCAAATAACTTTTGTCTTTAAAAAAAAAAAAACCTTTTAAAACAGTTTTTTTTTGTCATATAAAACACATCTCCGTTACGCGGTTATTCGTGGGATATTGTTTCTGCGCCAAAGAGTTACTTTTTAAATTATAAAGGGGAAACCTTTGAAATCGCTTGTGTTGTTTTCATATACAACATCTACATTAAACAAGTTGTTTTACTGTAAATTTTTGACCAAACATATGCAGACAGGAGGTGGCAGGCCTTCACATGCGAGTGCATTTGGCACAAATGTTCCGGAGCAGGACAGGGGGGCGCAGCACAGTAAAGGGCCCCTTACACGGCTTATTTCGCCCCGTATTTTTCCGACGGATTGACGTCGTTTAATCCGTCGGGAAATCCGCCGAAATAAGTCACAGCCTTTTTCTATTGATTTTTAATGAAAATACGGCTCGTCGTTCCACGACGCATAAATTCCCGGGGTTGCCGCCGCGGTTGACGACGGCAAAGGAGTGATGTAGCAGTAACTTGTCAAATAACTTATTTGTCTTTAAAAAAAAAAAACTTAAATACCTTGTGTTTTTGCATATACACCATCTCCGTTACAAGAGGTTATTATGTGGGATATTGTTCTCTGTCGCCAAGAGTACTTTTTAATTATAAGGTGAACCACCTTTGAAATACAGCTTGTTGTTGTGCATATCACAATTTACATTAAACAGTTTGTTTTACTGTATTTTTGGACCAATACGTATGTCAGACAGAGAGGTGGCAGGCCCTTCACATGCGAGAGCCGTGGCACAAATGTTCCTGGCAGCTAAGGTCGGCTCAGTAGGGGACGTCGTAGCAGGGGTCACTTGGTGAAACCAGAGCTTCCGGTGTCATCTAGCAGCCGTGTGCTGACCACCAATCCAACGGTTCCTGAATGGTTGACTAGGTCATCCACTTCCTCCCAGATGATATCTGAGAACCCCAGCAAAGAGTCGGTGCGTTCGTCAGACACAACCCTTACCGTGTTTCCCTGAAAATAAGACATCCCCCGAAAATAAGACCTACTGCAATTTTTTTCAAGCTTAGCAATATAAAGCCTCCCCTGAAAATAAGACCTAGCAGAAGTCATTGCTGCAGCTCCCCCCACGCCATACACAGGGCCATTCCTAAGGGCAGGCGGAGTGAAAGGTGTGGGGGCCCACAGGTGTTCTCAAGCTCCACCCCAAGAAACAGCCCTGGTATAATACAGGTTTGATGAAATCTGTATTGTGTTAGAAGGGGGGCGGAGGACCTATCCTGTGAGGTCATGTGACTGTGATGTCACCAAAGGTCCTTAAAGGGGTTTTGCCACCATGTAATGTTGACGTGGGAACCTCCAAAATGGGTATTTAATCACTTTTCTAAATATATGTGATTACAAAAAGTGAAAACTCTGAGAGCTACAGCATTTCTCAATCCCCCTTAGTTACCTCAAAGCTTCCCCTAGACACGACCCAGGAGCTGACAGGCCCCGCTTCCATGAAACACTTCTTATCTGATGACAGGCAAAATGAATGAGCTTTTAAGGCACCAGGTAGACAGTGCAGTCTGAGGCTGTCTTGCTGTATTGAGAATCCACTCTTGTACTGTTTATTATTTCACTTAAGTTTTGAGACGCTCCCTTGGATTCCTCACTCCTTGCTCACCCCCTCCCTCTCTCCCCTGCAGCTTCATGACTCAGCATGATTTGTATACATCCTGCTCTCGTACTGACAGGAGCTAGGTAAGTGCCGTCTTAGCAAATCCCCTTTAATACCTATCAATGTCCCAGGAGAGGAGACAGGAAGTTTAAATGTAAGAGAAAGGGATGAGGGAGAGAACAGTGGTACTGACACACACACATCTCAGAGGACGGCTGATGGGGCATGCTGGGACTTACTTCTAGATCCTAGCATGCCACATTTGCCATCCTTTGAGATAAGTCACTATAGCCACTATACAGCGAGGACGAGCTATTTGAGGACAGTGAGCAGCTACTTGACAGCAAAGAGGTGGGGCAGGCATCCGCTGCTTCTTGCAGTAGGCGGGAAAATAGTGATGAGGATAGTGGCATGGGAGGTTATGTTGCAAGCGGTCAGAATCTGTACACCGAGACCATTGAGGAGGACAGCAGTGACGGGCAAACACTAATCGATGATGATGTAGCTGATTACACTTGGGAGCCGGGTGAAGCTAGGGCTTCATCATCATCATCACCGGGAGAAGAGAGCGGCAGCTCGCGTGTCAGGCAGCGGCGCAGCCAGCAAGTCGGTAGTGTGGCCAGGAGTCAGCAGTGCGAGTGCGGGGGACCCAAAACGAATACGGGGTTTGGGACCACCCGCCTCGCAGGTCCCTTCTGGCCCAGAAAGTAGCAGCGCAGGGGCTCACAGAGGCAGTGGCAGTCAGTCACTGTGGAGCATTGGTGGTAAAATCACCTACTCAGCGGTGTGGCAGTTTTTGGCCAAGACACCAGCAGAGTCGAACAGGTGTATATGTAGAATTTGTGGGTAGAAAGTGAAGTGTGACCAGGGATCTAATGTTGGCACCACGGTCAAGCGTCAACATCATGCAGCATCTCCATCCAGTGGCCTGGGAGAAACTTGTCTCAGATGTGGTGGTCCATCCTGCCGCCACAGCAGCAGCACCCAGTGGCACGCATGCCATTTCAGGCAGTCAAGGCTCCAGCACCTCTACCGAAGGGACCTGTCTGTCTTTCCAATCATCTAACAGTCCAAATGCTCCTGTTCCTCGCCATTCATGGTGCCAACAGTTGTTCACTGAGACAGCAGTTTGCGTCTAGCCAGCCCTAAATGCAGAAGCTGACCGTGCTCCTGTCCAAGTTGGTGGTACTGCAGTCCCTCCCTTTTCAAGTGGGGGACTCTGCTCCATTCAGAGAACTGATGGCTTCTGCCAGTCGAGGTGGAGAGTCCCAAGCTGCCATTTCTTTGTGAAAAAGGCAGTACTAGCCCTGCATAAATATGTAGAAGAGAACGTGGGCCAGTTCTTGAGCCTGGCAGTGTCTTCCAAAGTGCACAACAGTGCGAACATGTGGAGCTGTGACTACAGTCAGGGACAGTGCATGTCCTTTATGTCCCACTGAGTGAATGTGCTTCCTTTCAAGCCACACCAGCAACTGGGACAGGAGACGCCGATTTCTCCTCCACGTTGTCAAACTGCTGATCCTGTCCTCCTCCCCCACCTCAGCCTCTACTGCAGTGACAAGTCTTATTGCTCCTCCATAATACCACATGTGCAGGGCACGGCGGTGTCACGCAGTTCTACATCTGGTTTGCCTGGGCGAACAAAGTCACTGGGAGGAACTGCATTGCATCATGAAAGACGAAATTGATAAGTGGCTTTCTCCGTGGCCATGCTGTGCCGAGGAGGGCTGAGCCATGCTTCCTGAATGTAGTACCCGTTCAATCTGGTTGTCAAACAGTTCCTCAAGTCTTCCACCCATCTACAAGCCGTTCTAAAAATGGCCAGGAAACTTTCAGCCATTCCTACACGGCCAAGCACACCTCCTTGAGCTGAACAGAACAGAGAAACTACGAACAGAGAAAAATAGAGAGAAAAAACAGAGAGAAATCTATGAACAGAGAAAGGCCATTAATGATTTCTTGATGATCCAAGCGGACAGGAGGGGAGGTATCTAGAAATTAAGAAAGAGATATATATGGAGGGGAGAGGTTATGTAGAGCCTTGTAGGTCAAGGTTACTAACTTGAACTGTATTCTCTGGGCAATAGGTAGCCAGTGAAGGGATTGGCAGAGGGGAGAGGCAGAGGAGTAACGAGGAGGGAGGCCACAGAGAAGGGTGTTGCAACTTTTTAGGCGTGAGACGACGAGGGCATGGACGAGCATTTTTGTGCTTTCAAAGTGAAGGAATGAGCGGATTCGGGAGATATTTTTCAGATGGAGGCAAAGGTAAGGGTTTGGATGTGCGGTTTGAAGGACAGATTGGAGTCAAAGACTATCCCATGGCAGTGGACTTGCGGAGTTGGTGAGAGTGCAGCCATTGACAGTGATAGAGAGCTCTATCTGCACCATCGTCCATGCTCTCGCAGGTCTGACCACAAATTGGCACAATTACACAGTGTGGAGGTGGCGGCAGCAACAGCAGCAGCAGCAGCATCACACCTGAGAGTGGCACAGTTACATAATTTTGAGGTGGGTGAAACTAGGTGACATAGTGATGAGGTGGCAGCAGCAGCACAAGCACTCAGTAACGCTGCTACGGCTGCTGTGGGGGTAGGAGCAGTACCAGCTCCATCAGCAGCAACCTGAGTCTGGAGTCGTTGATGAGCAGATTTCTTCACCCGCCTAGTGAGGAAGGTACTCACCAGCAGCACCTGGAGTAGACCCTGAACACTGGATTCTTCTGGCTACCTGCCTCAGCTGCTATTCTGATGCTGCAACCTGCCTGATGACACCCATCTGCTGCCAGAACAGAATGGATTTCAGATGTGTGTAGGGCAGAAATACACACACTGGGTTTGATGCAGCGTCCCCCACAATAAGTGAAAAAATTAACTCTTTGCCACAGATAGCAATTTCCCAAAATAAAAAAACGCTGGTATAGGAACAGTTGTTTATAAGACACACACCTGTGTATTTGAAAGGTATTTCACCCCAGTGACAATCTAGTGCTGCTACAGAGAGATGCTTGTGCATATGAGACACAGTGACAAGGGGCAGAATGTAAAATGGCTGTTACATCATAGAAGCTGGTGGCTGCTGATTGGCTGCATGTCTGCACATGTCATTGAGGGCATTCCTTCCTTCCTCCCATAGTTCTTTGCCCCATGTTACGCCATGTACTCACGGCCCTTTTAGATTCGTTACCACCATGAATCACCATGAACTTCAGCTTCGTTCAGAATCAAATTTTTCCTGAAATTCTAAACGAGTTCTACTTCGTTAGAATCAATTCGCTCATCTCTAGTTACCATTCATATTATCTGTCTCTTCAATTTCTCATAAATTTCTTCTTTTGACTTTATCCAGGGAGATTGGCCACAGTTCCATAAACCTTAAAGGGGCTCTCCAGGACTATCTTTTATTTGTTATAGGGTTCATAACTGTATCATATTAAATTCTGTAATTTATACTTATTAAAAATGATTTACCTATTCTGCATTGAAGAACCAGGCAAAGAGCCTTGTCTTCCCCTCCCCCTATCCTCTGCAAACCACCTGACATTCATTGATGACATAGTTTCGCTTCTGCCTCGATGAATGTTCTGTCATCACTCAGTGGGTGTGCTGAAGCCAGGCTCAGCTCAGGAACATTCCCTGAGCAAAAAATGGTCTGGCCACACAATAGTGAGGGCATTCACACCTGCCAGTCTTTAGTTTGAGAGTGAATAGAAGCCAGCAGGAGTAATTACAGGGGAGGGGGAACGGTTTATCTCGGAGTCCTTCTGGCAGACAGTACAAAGCTGGGGGGTTGTGTTACATTCTGACAGCTCTGTAAGCTGTTTATATAGTTACTCATGAGTCCTAGCACAAGGGTGCATTCACGATCAAGATGATTTCAAGTACATAGCAGGGGGGATTATACACTAATGTCAGCACATAGACTCTAGCAGTAATAATTGCGGAGGGAAGTTGTAGATTTCAATGCAGTCTGGGATTTGTAGGAAAGAGATGCTAGAGAAATACTGACACTACCTCAAGAAGGAAGTTTCACTGCAAAAAGTGGATCTAATGATAGTTGAATAAGGAGGCAAAAGAAAAAAAGAAACACTTGAAGGTAGTGTAATATCTATACTTTTCCATATAAAAGCTGTTTATAGTGTTCTAGGAAACCTTTAAATTCCCTGTTAACCCCTTTAAACGTCTAAATAATATGAGCAACTGTAGCAACAGGAACATCAAGCTGTTTTGGAGATGGTCTTCACGCCTTTACCTTTAACATGTTTGTCTACAATTTTCTTTCTCCTCTCTAAAACAAATTTTTCCTTAGCTTCCTTTGGTCCATGTTCACTGTGATACATACCATGGTAGCAAACAGCACTTTTAAAAGGCAGACTAATTACAAGTTTAAAGATACCTGTGATGCTAATTATAGGACACACCCTAGTTTGACACGTCCCTATGGTCAAATAATTGTTGATCTTTTCTACGGGTGCCATCTTTTTTCAGCCGTTTCATTCATTTCATTTTATTTTTACTTATTTTTTATTTTTTGTTGGACCACAATTCTGAGGCAATATCTGATTTTCTTAGCTTATTTTCAGTTTATTGTAATTTATTACTGTTTTTGACAGTTTCACTTATTTCACTGACCTGTGTGGGTTTTTATTTTTTTAATAGAAGGCTACCAACTATTTTGTCCACGTTTCTATATGCTATTTTCTTATGAAACTCTATATGTACTAACAGTCCAATAATGCGTGTGGATTTGGCAAAAAGTGTAGTTCCAGGAGAGTTATTGTATTGTGTCTGGATATATTATATATTTAAATATATATATATATATATATATATATATATATATATATATATATATATATATATATTTATTTATTTACATTATTGGAAACAACTACTGCTGTCCAGGGAGGGCAGGAAAAGGAGGCCTCTGTGTGTGTTTATGTCATGTAATATGTGATGTAATGTATATTGCTTTGTCACCCAGTGAAGGCTTGAAGTGTGTATATATTAGAGATGAGCGAGTTTCTCAAAAATTTGAATCCGCCGATTCGCCAACTTTTCCCCAAAAACTAGTTTTGTTCACCTCCACAATCTGTCCTTGTGCCACTCTTTGGCCTAGTCATGCTGCTTCCACCTCCACAATCTGTCATTGTGCCACTCTGTGGCCTACTCCTGATGCTGCCAACTGACCAGTCTATCACTCGACCACCCTGTGGTTTCCTAATGCTGTTTCCACCATACATCACTCTATGATGTTGCCACTATGTTTGGTTTTCCCTTTCTTTTAATCTGTCAGAAGGAATGAAAAGGACAAACACAACCGATTGTGTCTTCGGAGAAGCCATAAGACCAGTATGACATGGTCCTTTGTTTGCATCAGGATTATCTGATGATTAGATAGCCAAAAGAGTGGATACAAAACACAGAAGACATGCAAATATTCAATTTATTTGTCATCTCTGTTTTGGATCAACTCCTGTTTCTTTTTGGCTTTAGCAATACTGATGGATTATTGACCAATTGAAAGCGGACACTGACGGATCAAAGGAAGGGCAAAATGATCAGTGACATCAACGCAAAATTACTGCCGACGCCCTCTCCACTCTTTCGGGGGGTCTCTATCAGCATTTAAAAAAAACAGTTTCTGTCATAATCTGTGGAATCATCTGTCACAAAATTACTGTTTGACGCAGAGAACAATAAATAACCTGCCTGTAATGGAGATGTGTGCATATGACAAATACAAAACCTATATTTCAAAGTAGTTGTTTTTTTCTAGACAAAAAAGTGTCACAAATTTACTGTTTGGCCCAGAGAACAATATCCCACAATAATAACCTGCCTGTAATGGACATGTGTGTATATGAAAAATACAGAAACTGTATTTCAAAGGTGTTTCACCTTATAAGTGGAAAAAAAACAACAATATTCTTTCTAGCTGGCCCTGATATTACCCTGACAGGCTGCGTTCCCACTTCTGTTATTTGGTCAGTTTTTACCCCATAACTGCCCAGATAAGTGAAGTGTGAATCGATTTTCAGAGTGGCACCTGTCATCCGCGTGTCATACTAAATCACAGCATTGTTTCAATACCAAACAACGCTCCCTATCCATATTTCAGCATGGCACAATGTTCTACAACAACCTACAGGCTCTCTGCAGCCAGGAAATGGCTGTTATTTAACGCGATTCGTTGCAAATAAATTTGGGTCGAAATGATGTTTGGGAAAAATTACTCAAATCAGCCGAATTTAATTTTTGAGAAATTCACTCATCTCTAATAATGACCATTGTTACGTTTGGAGGGGAAAAGGAGAAGCTTGGAAGCCTGAGAACACCATCACAACTGTGAAACACGGGGTTAGCAGCATCATGTTGTGGGGTTGTTTTACTGCAGAAGGGACTGGTGCACTTCACAGAATAGATGGCATCATGAGGAAAGAAGATTATGTAGCAATACTGAAGCAACATCTCAAGAGATCAGCCAGGAAGTCACAGCTTGGGTGGAAATGGATCTTCCAAATGTACAATGACCAAAATCAAACTGCCAAACTGGTTACAAAGTGGCTTAAAGGGGTTGTCTCACTACATTGATTCATCTTACCTTAGTCCTGTTTTCTTGGTTTTATTTTGAATTCAGGGGCTTGTTTACTGGCTTCTACTAGACTGCAGTAGAAGCCAGGTCTGTAGCTATAGCAACCAGTGTTGGCAGCCTATCAGGAGAGATCAAACAGTTCTGTAACTATAGCGATCTGAGGAGCTGATGCAGCCCATACAAGAGGGGATATCTAGGAATAGGTAGGATACTGTTAATGGTCATATATTGCAAAGTGACTTGTTTTTGCAAGATCTTTAACATAAAAAGCAATCCTTGTAGTGAGACAACTCCTTTAAGGATAACCAAGTCATTTTGGAGTGGCCATCACAAAGCCCTCATCTCAATCCTATTGAAAATTTATGGGCAAAGCTGAAAAGGCAGATGCGAGCAATGCGAGCCAAACAATTTAAGGGCAATTCTACCAAATAAAAATGAGATATATATAAACTTTTGACTTTGCAGAAAGCAATAAAAATGCCTTAAAAAAATCTCTCATTATTCTGGCATTTGGCAAATATAAATAATTTTGGTTCCTAATTGACCTAAAACAGATAAAGTTTATCCTAATTTCATGTCAGATAGTGAGAAAAACATGCAGATGTGTCTTTTTATATTGTGTATGTAAACTTCTGGTTTCAACTACATATTTGTCTCCTAATGGTGTGGTCACTTTTGCACAGTCATGCTAGTCACGGTTTGACAATGAAAATTGCCCCCCAGGGCTTAGAACAACAAATTGACCAATGACAGAATCATTTAGTTATAATATCATATTCCTCACTCTTACAAGACTCGCGATTTTTTATAACTTGTGTTGCATATAAATTCCCGGTCACAGTGGGCTAATAACTTCAGTGGGTTCTAGTTGGTGATTAACCCCTCACCGCCTTCCTGACAGAGCCCCGGTTTTTAGTAATACATTTTGGCCCATAGAATCCTTGTTTATTTGTGATAAATATCAAAATATCACGTAAATTTGGAAAAATTTTAAATTTTCAAAGTTCAGAAATTTCTGCATGTAAGACAGTTATTCCACTCAAAATAGTTTATAACTAGCATCTACCATATGTCTACTGTAGGTTGCCATCCTTTTTTTAAATGTTTTTTTTTTCCCCACATAAGGGGGCTTAGAAATTTAGTAGTCATTTTTCACATTTTCAAGAAAATTTTCAAAATAGATTTTTTTAGGGACCACTCCAGTTCTGACATGGCTTTTAGTGGTCTGTATGTTAGATATCCCCATAAATGACCCCATCTAAGAAACTAGACCTCTTAAAGTATTTAAGAAAGCATTTAGGAAGTTTGTTACCTCTTTAGGCATTTCACAGAAATTAGAGCAAAGTGGAGGTGAAATTTAAAAATTTCATTTTTATGCAGATTTCAATTTTAATTCAGTATTCACTGGAACACGGTAGATGTGACCAGGTAAATGCAATTCAACTTCGATTCCCCAGATTCTGCCATTTTCAGGGATATCCCATATGTGGCCCCAATGCGCTATTTAGCTCAACCACAAGCCCCAGAATAGGAGGAGCACCTACTGGACTCTGGGGTCTCATTTTTATTACGATTTTATTTAGGCGCCATTCCAGATTTGCGGACACCCTAAGGGACTAAAACTTAATAAACATCCCTAAAAAGACCCCATAATGGAAATTAAACCCCTTAAGGAATATATCCAGCGGTGTAGTGAGTATATAGACCCTACAGGTGTTTCACAAATTTTTTTAGCGTTAGGCTCTGAAAATAAAAAAAAATATATTTTTCCCAACAATCTGCAATTTTAGCTGAAAATGTTTAATTTTTACATGGAATCCTGGAAAAAAAAAAGCATCCCAAATTGTGTTACGCAATTTCTTCCAAGTTTGGCAATACCCTACATTTGGGTGTAAACTGCTGTTTGGGTGCATGGTACGGCATACAAAGGAGTGAGCACTATTTGGCTTTTGGAACATCAATTTTGGTGGGGCCATGTCGCATTTGCAAAGCCCCCCAAAGTACCAGAAGAGGTGAAACCTTCCATAAGTCGCCCCATTTTGGATTCAACACCACTCCTGGATCTCATCTAGGGGTGTATTATGCATTTTGGGCACACAGGTGTTCCATAGTTTCTTTTTTAGCATTGGGCCATGAAAATGGGAGGAAAAAAACGCAGTTTACGCCATTGTTATTTGGGCTTGATTTTTACAGTGTTTGTCGTACGGGATAAATGACAGGATAACTTTACTATGTGGTTTGGTACAATTGCAATGATCTAAATTTTATAAAGTTTTTTCAATTTTATGTTTTATTACTTTTACACAATAGAAATGAGTATATAAAAAACTAAATTTTTATGTTGCCATAGTCTGACAGTCATAACTTTTTTATTTTTCAGTACGGGGCTGATTATGGGCTTGTTTTTTGCGAGATGAGTTGACGTTTGTATTGGTACAATTGTGGGTTGCATATGACGCTTTGATCACTTTTTATTAAGGTTTTTGTAAGGCATATTGAACAAAATACAGAAATCCTGGTAGTGTTTTTTATTTTTATTTTTTACAGCGGTCACTGTGCGGTATAATTGACATGCTAGCTTTACTCAGTAGGTCAATACGATTACAGTGATACCCAATTTGTATCTTTTTTTTGTGTTTTACTGCTTTTACACAATAAAAAACACTTTTATTCAAAAAGGAAAACACGTTTTTGAATCGCCATAGTTTGAGAGCCATAACTTTTTTTATTTCTCTGTGTACGGAGCTGTATAGGGGCTTGTTTCTTGTGGAATGAGTTGACGTTTTTATTAGTATAATTTTTGGGGGGACAAGGCTTTTTGATCACTTTTAAATCTGTTTTTTGGGAGGCAGGGTGAAGAAAATACTGCAATCCTTGTAGTGTTTTTTTTCACCATGCAGTATCCTTGACAAGTTAGTTTTATTCCCTGGGTCGAGACGATTATGGCGATACCCATTTTATATAGTTTTTTATGTGGAAGCACTTTTTTTTTTAAAAGTATTTTTATTGTGTAAAACAATATTTATGCATCGCTGTTTTCTGATTGCCATAACTTTTTTATTTTTCTATATATAGAGTTGTGTAAGGACTTTTGTTTTTGCGGGATGAACTGACGTTTTAATTGGTACCACTTTGGAGTGTTTGATCGCTTTTTATTCCATTTTATGTGCTGCGGGATGAACAAAAATCGCAATTCTGTGACTTATTTTTTTTTTTTTTTTAACGGCGTTCATCGTACGGATTAATTAATGTTTCTACGGGGAAAAAAGTGAGTTTTAGACCAAAACCGTTTCATACATGTGCGCTTCAATTGGTCTCTCCTTTTTTTTTTCTATTGTTTCAGCACAGTGTTACTAAGAATTTGATCTTCCATTTTTTTAGATTCATAAAACTCTAAAAGCGACATATACCATTAGGACTGCAACATTTTTTTTAGTGTATTTTGCGCCAAAAAACTGTTCATGTCCTATTCTCTAATAATAAGAACAGTAAGACACTAAAACTAGGCACTTTATAACGCCAAGCAACCACCCATTTGAATGCGCATGAAGTAGTGCATGTATGCAAATATTGCTAGCAATGATATGTTTATTATGCGCTCTAGGATTTTCAGGTGGGATCAATGAAACATGCAAGGTATACCAGAAGCCAGATTTAGACAGCTAACCGTAAAACTTCATTTAATGGCGCCATTAAAAAGGTCATTGGCGGCGACCTCTTTTTCTGACATGTCGCCCTACATTCCCATTAATAATAGCATGCATCTCTTGGCCCTGTTCATAGCATTTATCAGCCCCATAAAACCATGACAAAATAAACAGAAGTTCCCATAAATACACCATATTAATTGATCATTAAGAACAACCATATGTATGGATTTAATAAACCATATAAACTTTTCTGACATCAAGCTGTAAATTGTTTAACTGGGTCCAAAGCTGAAAATATCAGCCAACATAATGAGGATTAATTAAACAGATCACTAATACAGATAAAGTAAGTCCTTACATACAATATCAGGAAGAGCTGCTGGAAATCACTTTCTACTTTGAGGACAGTAGCTTATTTGGGTCATGTACTTTATACACAATGTACCAGAAAAAAACATGGCCCTCACCTGGTGCCCAAAGAAGCCGCTCATCCTGGCACATGTAAGAGCAGTACAGGACATGTAGTACCCCCGCACTGTACGTTAGAGGCGCTACTTAAGACCGCCAATCACTGCTTTAGCACCTCACTACAAACATGACAAGTAGCATAATAGACAAGTGAAGTTAGTCTTTCACTGTACTTGTAGAGAGGCGCTACTATATCCGCCAAACAGCTGTCATGCCCTCACTAATATATGTAAGAGCATATACAGGACATTAAATAGCACACTCGTACTGAAAGAGAGTAGCTAACCTAGAACCGGCGTGGTAAAAGTGTATACATATAGTAAATAGGGTAAACATAGTCCAATTCAGATTTCCCTGGCCCACAGTAATGTATCATCATAGATTGTTTCACTATTATATATGCTGGATACACAAAAGTGGGCTAAATAAAAAAAAATAAAAAATTGCAAAACATCACAGGTTTTAATGTAAAGTGATCAATGCTATCTTTCTATCTTTCAGAACAGTGATACTTACAAACATGTTATCATTTTTTTTTATCTGACGTTATGTATTATTGTTATAAGACATAACATAGTTGCCTACACTGTTGTAAAGCATATGTAGCAGTATTAATACCTTATGCTTATTATATTAACTTGGTCCAGATACATTTGAACATTATAGTAAGAATGATGAATCCTTTCTGTAACTATTGAGAATTAGCAAGGATTTCTATTACTATAGTTATAAGATACATTTCATACTAATAGCAAACTAAAGTAGCAGATTAAATATAAAAATTCTGATGTTTCTCTGTTACAAAAGGTTACACCGCTCACTACAACATGAATAGTGTAGTACTTGGACATTGTTTAATGCATAGACCGGATCTTCCTTTGACGCGGTTACACATGTGGGGTATTTCGAATGTAATTTTGTTTAACAGAGTATGAAAACCAGAAGAAGCTCCATCTAGCAAGTTGTTTTCTCCCAATCAAGCCCTCCGACCTAAAAGAAAAAAACATTATTAAATTTACACATTGTAGCTTAAAGGGCTTGTCCAGTTAAATTCAATTACAGTTAAATGGCGCCAAGATGGGAAAAAATACAAAGAAAAGATACTCCGGTCCCCCTCTGCTGCAGATCTAACACTTCATGGGATCCACTCCTCTTCACTCCCAGATTCTTATCCCAACCCGCAAAAGAGGCTTGTGCTTCATTTTACTTAGCAATGGCACTCAAACAACTTCCTGGGTGTTGGAAGGAACCCAAAAGTAAAGAGGAGCGGGATACCGACCATTGAGGCTATTAAGAACTGGGGGGACCAGAAGGTATCTTTTTTTCTATTTTTCCCCATTCTGGCTGCAATTAACTAAAATTACATTCAGCTAGACAGCTGTTTTAATAGAATTGGATAAATTTGGATAAACAGATGGAGAGGCCTTTAGAGCTTGTGTGTGTCTTAAAAACTAGTTTATCTTCGTAAAACTAATTTTTTACCACCCAGAGTGGCCCAATTATGAGTTATATGGGAATATTATCCATAAAATAACAGCTATTAAGTATTCCTAACATTAAAATGTCATTATAAAAACACTGGGACAGATTGTAATACTAAGACAGTGTAAACTTAGACTAGAAGTTTAAGAATACACCAATTATATCACAGTAGCTCATATTGTTTGATAACTTGTTTTCTCATTAAACATGTATAACATTTTATACCAACTATTCATAGTCTTAATTTGTGACAAACTTCTGGGTCAAAAGTTTGGTGCAGTTTTGTTGTATTTTAAGCCAAACTTCCTTCCTTCCCTTGTGCCAAATGTTGTTGCATTTTACGGTGCAATCTATGTAAGGGCTTTGCATCCGAAACGCATGCAGGGTCTGACTGGCGCACCAGAGGATAGGAGAATCCTCCGGTGGGCCCCCAGACCGACACAGGTGACATCCGCGGCCTCCACATAGGACAGGGGCCCGCGCTGTCTATATTTAAAAAAAAGCTGCCGGCACTGCTTTTACAAGGGAGGGGGACTTGTTGGTGGAGAGAGGGGCCCACACTGCGCTTCACAGTTCGAATCCGTGAAACCCCTCCCACCGGGGGCAGGGCTATACTGCTGTATTGAGCAGCTCCAGAATTAAGCCCTGCCCCTGGTGGGCGGGGCTTCACAGATTCGAACTGTCCCACCCACAGCAGAGAGAAGAGCAGTGGGCCTCGGTTATTCCTTATCCCAAGCGCAGCACGGGCCACTCTCTCCACCAGCAAGTCCCCCTAACTTGTAAAAGCAGTGCCGGTAGCTTTTTAAAATATAGACAGCGCCGGCCCCCTCCCTTCTACAGCAGTGGCCCCCCCCAGTTCTTTTATCCAGGTAAGGGGGGCCCCAGGGCCTATATATAATTTATATTATATAAAATACACACACACATGTCGCATATATAGTATATGTGTGTTGTGTGTTTATATAGAATATGAAATATAATATATAAATATATATAATATATAAATATAATAATATATATATATATAATAATATATATATATTCACACATCACATCATAAACTATACATCACACACCACATATATAAATATATATCTAGGCCCCTGTGGCCCCATTACCTGGATAAAAGTGCTGGGGGGGGCCACTGCTGTAGAATGTTAGGTGGCCCGGCGCTGTCTATATTTAGATATAGATATATATGGGCCTCTCAGGCCGATATATCTGTCTGTTGGTCCCATACATACCTATATCTCCCTGAGGGGCCCATATATATATATATATATATAATATATACACACACACACACACACCATCCTGAGGCCCCCCGAGCATTACATCAACGTAAGGGGGGGGCCCAGGGGTAAATATAAATAATGTGTGTGTGTTTAATATATATATATATATATATATATATATATTAAATATATATAATATATAAATATATGCTCTGACAAAGGCTCTGTGAGGGAGCTGAAACGTCGCATTCACTAAGCATGGAGGAATAAACTACTCTGTTTTTTTCTATTTCATTTTTTGGAAGCTTACATATCAGAGCTGTTGCTGCAGGCACCTATTTTTTCTATATAGTGGATTGAATTCCAGGAGTGCTGATAGATATATATATATATATACATACACACACACACACACCTACCTAACTGAGAGGCCCACATATTTATCTGCCAGAGGGGCCCATATAAAATATATATACCTGTCTGGGGGGCCCATATATGTATCTGCCTAGCTGAGGGGCCCATATATGTACCTGTCTAACTGAGGGGCCCATATATACAGTATACCTTCCTAACTGAGAGGACCTATAGAGATTCCAACCTTCCTAGGGGACCCATATATATACCTGCCTGAGGGGCCCATATTCTTACCTGCCTGAGGGGTCCATATATGTACCTGTCTAACTGAAGGGTCCATATATACAGTATACCTTCCTTACTGAGAGGACCTATAGAGATTCCTATCTGATGAGGGGAACTGTAGAGCTACCTAACTGAGGGGACCTATATAGCTTCCTATCTGAGGGGACCTATACATCTACCTAACTGAGGGGACCTATATACCTATAGGTAAGGAGTTGCTAGAAAAGTAGAATTCTAAGATATTTGTGTCCAAATAAGCAGAGACAAGTGTAGGTTGGGAGAAGTCAGCATGGTGGTGTGGACTGGATGGAGAAGACAAGGGAAAGTCAACGGCTCATCAGAGAAACGTCAGCTGTGAGTCACTAAATGTACCTGAGCTGTAATCACTTATATGTGTGCAAAGTGTAATGGTTTATATTCAGTAATGATGTGGTGGTATTATTTAGTCTCTATATAGTGGTGATATATGGTCATTGTGTCACGGTAATATTCAGTCAGTTTGTGGTCATAGTGGAGTGGTATTATTCAGGCATTATGTGGTGGTGATATGTGGTCATAGTATTGGTATTATTCAGGCACTATGTGGTGGTGATATGTGGTCATGGTGTGGTGGTATTATTCAGGCACTATGTGGTGTGGATCTGTGGTCATAATGTGGTATTATTCAGTCATTATGTGGTGGTGATATGTGGTCATGGTATCGTGCTATTATTCAGTCACTATGTGATGGTGATATGTGGTCATGGTGTGGTGGTATCATTCAGTCACTATGTGGTGGTGATATGTGGTCATGGTGTAGTGGTATTATTCAGTCACTATGTGTTGGTGATATGTGGTCATGATGTAGTATTACTCAGTCACTATGTGTTGGTGATATGTGGTCATGATGTAGTATTACTCAGTCACTATGTGTTGGTGATATGTGGTCATGATGTAGTATTACTCAGTCATTATGCGGTGGTGATATGTGTTCACAGTGTTGTAGTATTTTTCAGTCATTATGTGGTGCTGATATGTGTTCATGGTGTTGTGATATTATCCAGTCACTATGTGGTGTGGATATGTGGTAATAGTGTTGTGGTATTATTCAGTCACTATGTGGTGGTGATATGTGTTCATGATGTGCTGGTATTATTCGGTCACTATGGTGGTAATATGTGGTCATTATGTGTCAATATTTGGTCTTAATTATTGGTATTTTTATCCTTGGGATTCTGGTTTTATGTAGCAGTGTAATTTGGTAACTGTAGGACAACTATTTAGTGGTTTTCTACTCAGTACTTTGTGTTATAGCTTTTGATATATTTTTATATGAAATGTATCATTCGGGGTCCGGGAGCGACATATATCCTTAGACCTTTTATGTTCACCACCGGTATCCTGCTGCAATTAGGTGAGGGTGAGTCAGAAGCCCCAGCGCTCCATCTTGATTAGTGTCTTGATGTCATCACATCGGTCTGTATACGCTGAAGCAAAACAGGGCGCCGCGGACGGGACACCGTACAGGTGCCGGAGACAGCGAAGCAAAGCATGCACCTAAAATAAACTCCTCTGGTGGGCCCTAGGCACCCCAGTTCGACACTGAACGCATCAGAGGATAAGAAGCTTTTAATTTATATGGAATAAAGTTTGTGAAGAGATTGTGAACTTTTCTATTTATATTTATTTAAAAGGGTTGTCGGCGCCAAGTAAAAAAAAAAAATACGCATTCGAATTTATACATGTCGCCCTGTGTTTTTAATGCCTTTTTTGCTGCTGGAGAACAAAAGTTTATTATCTGATACGTGTTTGTTTTGTCTGGAGTCCGATGAGGCGTTTTCCATTGTCACCAACAGGATATACATGAACTGCTTGGTTCTTATACATCCCCATGGGATGGGAGCATCAACGGATTGTATATGTTTTTTGATTTTAGTAAATCTGCCCCATTAAGTTGAAACCACATACATTATATCAGTAAGGCTTGTGTTTTTTTTGTGAGTGGTTATTCTTTTACAACCATTCTTTTTTTCTTCCTGCTCTCCAGATTTTGAAATGTAGAAGATTATTTACAATAAAAAAGGGTGAATTGGTCTTTTCTTTATTTTTATTATTAGTATTATCCTGAATAACTGCTCCTTTCCCGCTATGTCCCAAGTAAAATACCTTCATGGCACCTGCCATTACCATTGGGACTGCTGTGAAATCAATTCCTTATGTAGCGCCGGTCTCGGCGACACACGCGTTGTTCGGGATTTAATTGATTTATGTTTATAGAAGGTTTCAGCTCTTTTTCAGAGAATATTTTACAACTAATAAAATGATTTTTTTTATCATACTCCATGCCGCACGGCGCTGAGATTTCATTGCGCCGATCTCTCCATAGACTACAATGGGAGAAGTAGCTCGCGCTCTGATTGGCTGGGATAGCCAAGCCCCCACTAGCTCTTTTCTGCATTTGTACTGTATTTTGAACTGTCCCGCCTTTGAATTTGATTGGTCAATATTTCTCCATAGGTTTAAATGGGTCTTTGTCGCTCCTATTCTGATTGGCCTAGATAGCCAAGCCCCCGCTAGTTTAACCAATCAGCTCTTTTCAGCATTTTTACTGTATTTTGAACTGTCCCGCCTTTGATTTTGAATGGTTCAAACTTCTCCATAGGCTACAATGGGTCCCTGTCGCTCCTATTTTGATTGGCCATGATAGCCAAGCCCCCGCTAGCTCAACCAATCAGCTCTTTTCTGCATTTTTACTGTATTTTGAACTATCCCGCCTTTGATTCAGATTGGTCAATAGTTCTCCATAGGTTTTAATGGTTCACTGTCGCTCCTATTCGGATTGGCCGGTTTCTGCCGACCAATGAGAATAGCTTTCAGAATTTAAATTACTGTGTTTCCCGGCAATTTCCAATATCCTAATTCTTGATATTGCGCCGTTCTAGATTTTTGGAAAGTGATTTTTTTGTATGTATTTTTTATTTTTGAGGTTTGAGCTCTTTTGTGAGAATGTTTTCCGCCTTTATAAAGGCGATTTTTTGATATCATACTCCATGCTGCACGGAGCTGAGCACCGAGATTTCTGATACGATCTTCTATGTTTCCTCGCATGTTCCGTTCTCGCTCCACTTTGCCTCCGCCGGATCATTTAGACCAGAATCAACCAGGTCTGACTGTCGGAGCTGGCGAGCGCTGCACTGCACTTTGCTGACTCGCGATCGTACATGCCTCGGAGTTTGAGCGCGCCGCGTCCCGCCCCGGAACGCCTACAACGCGCCCACACCGCGCCCATTGCCGGCCCCTTCATGTGAGGTACAGCCGAAAGTGGCGAACGCTGCGCCTAAAATCGCATCCCTGTGTCCGACAGCGGATTCGGGCTGGTGAGGCGAAGAATACGCCTGAAAACAGGTGTAAAGCCAGATCATACATGTCGCCCTAAGTATTAAAAGTAAGTTCAATTGCCTTAAAAAAGGTAAAACGACAAATTCCCAAATTGTGTGCTCAAGGCTCCGATTCCGTCCTAGGCTGCTTTATTGTCCAAATTGTCTTATGACCCTTATTTATAACACTTAATAACTAACCAATAAGACTTTTTTAGTCTTACCTGCGGAAAATGGGATAAATGCTTCCTGTTTTACAAATTTTCCATTCTCATCAAGGAAGTGCTTTGGGTAAAATTGATAAGGCTTCTCCCAAACTTGCTGATCTTTGAGCACAGAGGACAGATTGGTGATAATATTGGTGCCCTGTGCGAAAAAAAATTAAAAACTATAGGAATGCAATAAAACAACTAGAGTGAGATTATTATCTGTATATTCCTAATAGTGCTTAATAGTAAAATAACTGCATTCACATGTAGATTACCTGAATTTTATCGCATGTCCTGCTAAATGTTTTCTCTGGTTTAGTTGTCTGCACAGGGTTTGCAATCTTTATGACCAATATGTTCGAGGACACATATCACTTCTATACCAATAACTACACGGCTATGCTTAAATCTGCACCATGGTGGCAGCAACAATGTAATTGTATGCAAGCAAGCTTTCCCAAAATGTTCATTAGCAGCACATTTTCTGTTTGTCCTGATATTTTCAAATTGAACGTCATCTATCTGCCCTGCGAATTTCTGATAATAGAAAAACCAAAAACTCTAGCTTTTTACCTTTGGTATAGTGTAACCTTTAATTTCCATGTTTCTGTAGGTCATATGGGGCAAAGCTAAGGGAGTAATGTCTCCACATCGTTGCACCTCATGGATCACAGCGTTAGTATATGGCATTTGCAGCACATCCCCCATTGCCGGTTTCCGCTCTCTTCCAATTACTTGATCAATTTCTTCTTGTACCTTGGCTGAGTGACAATGTTCATTACCAAAGGAATTCTTATACATAAATTACTATATGCATACTATATAGGAACTTATTTCAACATAAAGAAAAATGTCGCCTTACATCTTTCTTCACCCATCGATAAGCCCCTGAATTAATCACCAGCACTGAGGCTTTGGTTCACTACAGCCAATTTTTTATCCAAACTATTTATTTTATAAATGATACTTAAGTGAGCCTGTCAGTCTGCACCTTATCTTGAAAGAAAAAAACAGAAATGTAGATAGGTTTGCAAATTTATTAAACAAGAAAAACTAAAATATCACATGGTCATAAGTATTCAGACCCTTTGCTGTGACCCTCATATTTAACTCACATGCTTTCCGTTTCCTTCTGATCCTCCTTGAGATTCATTTCAACTGCGTTTAATTAAACTGATTGGACTTGATTAGGAAAGGCACACACCTGTCTATATAAGACCTCACAGTGTATGTCAGAGCACATGAGAATCATGAGGTCTACGGAACTGCCCAAGGAGCTCAGAGACAGAATTGTGGCAAAGCACAGATCTGGCCAAGGTTACAAAAGAATTTCTGCAGCACTCAAGGCTCCTAAGAGCACAGTGGCCTCCCTAATCCTAAAATGGAAGAAGTTTGGGACGACCACAACTCTACCTCGACCCGGCCGTCCAACCAAACTAAGCAATTGTGGGAGAAGAGCCTTGTGAGAGGTAAAGAAGAACCCCAAGATCACTGTGGCTGAGCTCCAGAGATGCAGTAGGGAGATGGGAGAAAGCCCCACAAAGTCAACTATCACCGCAGCCCTCCATCAGTCGGGGCTTTATGGCAGAGTGTGGCCGACGGAAGCCTCTCCTCAGTGTAAGACATATGAAAGCCCGCATACGGTTTGCAAAAAAACACATGATGGATCCCAGACTATGAGAAATAAGATTCTCTGGTCTGATGAGACGAAGATTGAACTTTTTGGTGTGAATTCTAAGCGGTGGAGAAAGCCAGGACCTGCTCATCACCTGCCCAATACAATCTCAACAGTGACACATGGTGGTGGCAGCATCATGCTATGGGGGTGTTTTTCAGCTGCAGGGACAGGATCAGCTCCTCTCCTCTATCATATAACCCTATATCTCACAGAGCTCAGCTTCTCTCCTCTATCATATGACCCTATATCTCACAGAGCTCAGCTTCTCTCCCTCTATCATATATCCCTATATATTACAAACCTCGGCTCCTCTCCTTCTATCAATATAACCCTATATATCACAGAGCTCAGCTTCTCTCCTCTATTATATAACCCTATATATCAAAAAGCTCAACTTTCTCTTTCTATCTTATAACCCTATATATCACAGAGCTCAGCTTCTCACCTCTATCATATATCCCTATATATCACAGAGCTCAGCTTCTCTCCCTCTATCATATAACCCTATATATCACAGAACTCAGCTCCTCTCCCTCTGTCATATAACCCTATATATCACAGAGATCAGCTTCTCTCCTCTATCATATAACCCTATATATAACAGAACTCAGCTCTTCTCCTCTATCATATAACCCTATATATCGTAGAGCTCATATGTCTGACAGATGCAGTATTGGTCTTACTAATGAGACCCACACTAGTCATGAAGAGGTCCCTCTCGAAACCATCCTGCATGTGAGAGGATTAGTGAAATGGCCAAGCGGTCTGGGCTGCTCCTATCAACTTCTATAGGAGATGTGAAGACATCATAGAATAGCCCACTTGGCTGTTAATCCTGACCACCTCTAGCTCCACATTCCTGTGAGTACTACTGTCTCAGCCATGATCATCTGAGATGGGAATATAATTTATGGCATTTAGTTGTTGGCACCTTCTTGATCATTCACTATTAATTTGGCCAAACATTTTCAGTTTTAAAGTAAAAAGAGATCCAAAGTTGCTACAGTAGATATAAAACAAAATGTTCGAGTGCTGCTACTTACATTGGATATCTGGGTAGAGGATCATATATAACAGTGCCCACCTCAGGGTGGTACTGGTAGTTTCTGTGCCAGCACCAAACAAATCATATGTTGTTAGAAGAAGGTTTCCCTCATTAAAACTAGTAGCACTGTCTTCTTTCACCTGGAAGAAATGAGTTTTAATAATGTCAAACTTGGATTAAATGTAGCAGGTGAACTGGAACTGTTAGCCCCCTTCACATCATGTTTTTGCCATCTGCCCAGCATATATATTTCAATAGGCTAAAAAAAGTAATCAAATGTATAGCACAACTGATCCCTAGACTGTAATGGGGAAAACATAGTTCAAAAATACATACTTTAGACTGCGTTTGCCTCATTTATGTCTGTATACATTTTTTAGGAAGGATAAAGCAATGTAGACTACTGCGCTTCTTTGTCTTTTTTCCAAAGATGTACACAGATTATATACTATTTAATATGAGAGTCAATGGAATAAGTAAGCAAATGTAAAGCTCTACATGGTTTGCATATAATATTAAAAAAATATTTAAGTAGATTCTTTATAAGCAAAAAATGGTTCGAAAAACTTACAGTTTCTATGTCACAAACGGACAGAAATAGGTGCAAATATATGCACATACACTGACAAGCAAAAGGGTAACATTGTTTTGAACTTTAGACTTTTAGGCTTCATATCTCACCACCCACTACAGCTTTGAACTTGAGAATACCACCATTTTATAGACAACCATCTTGGCTATCTTGTACATAAATTTGACCTGCAACTATTCTTTAGCATTTGCTTAGTTATGCAGATTCTTGCATTGTTACTGTTTTGTAGTGCACATGTAGAAGGAAGCAGCCATCTTGAGGAAACATAGAAATGCCCTGGAACTACTACACATGCCCAGGAGCAGTTCTAATACACAGCCAGTGTGAATGCTCAGTGGCAAGGATTGTGTACACATGTGCGAGAATACACGTTCCCGATTGCCCGACCACCGAGTACCTCACAATGACACCTTCCTCCCGGCCACTGCTCACTGCTCAGAGAGGTGACCAGCAGCTATAGAAACCACACAGCAAGCCAGGGACTGAAAAAAGTAGATAAACCAACATGAACATAATTTTTAAATATTAAAAATAAAAGTGTATATTAGAAAAGTACTGGAAATCAGTAAACTAAAGGGCAGGGATGCATTTTATAACTAGGGGGAATACCCCTTTAAGGTTCAGCTTCCTGTTTTAACTATGAAAATAGGCAGACAAAACATTATCTGCCAGAACGTCCCAGTTGATGTGATGTAATCCGATTGAGCAACGTTGCACCTCCTTGCCCCATGCTGAGCAAATAGCGATGTCTGTTTACAAGTCTGAATTTCTGATAGTGTTTGAGCATACTACAGTGATTACTACTCTCTACAGAAGAACGGATTTATTATCACTTATACACCTCTCTCTAAAGTATATTTATATAATCACAGATGTGAGTGATAGATCAGTTCTTCTGTAGAGAATAGCAATCACTGTAGTACGCTCAAAGGGTATGGTCACACAGCGTATTTGCAGGGTGTACTTTGGGGCATAATTTGGCTGCAATACGCCCAAAGTACGCCCTGCAAATATGGTAAAATCATAGCACTCATTGAGTGCTATGATTTTATAGCACATTCCCCGTCTGAGCGCCTGGAGAAAGAAGTGACATGTCACTTCTTTCCATCGCTTATACGATGGGGAAAGCAAAAGCGTATGAGAGCCGGGTCGGAGCGCTTTAAAAGTACGCGCTGGCCGGTACAAGCTGCTATACGCCATGTGAACCCAGCCAAACACTATCAGAAATTCAGACTTGTAAACAGACATCGCTATCTCCACAGTGTGGGGAAAGGAGGTTCAACTTAGCGAGATCAGGTTACAGCACTTCAATTACACTGGGACACTCTATACTAAAGGCTTATGGGAAAGAGCTGAAAAGCTTGTGAGCGCCACTATTGGATATAGTAATCATTCATTCACATACGACTCACTGAGTCTTGATTAGGTGAGAGGAGAGCGTGGCTTAGAAGGGATAAGACACCATGTCGGTGTGTGTGGAAATGCCCAGTGAGGTACAAAAAGGCAATTAAATCCTCACACACTGGCATGGTGCTCATTCTCCACAATGACATACATTACCCCTTCTAAGTAAAACTTGCCTCTCACTCAGCCAGCCAGAAAGTTCTACTCTGCACTGACCAGGGAAAAACACCCTGAAACAGCTGTCTGTAGATGAACTTCACTGGCTTGGCTTCTCTCCCTTTTACATTGCAAGATTCAGTGAGTCATATGTGAATAGAGGATTACTACATTCAATACATGGTGCTGGCTAACTCTTTCCCATAAGCCTTTGGTATCTGCAAATGCCCAGTGAGGAGAGTAAAGATGTTTCGGAGACCAGATTACAACATAAACATTTGGCAGAGTGGAGGATTATAAATTAATAAAAGGAGGACGAAGGCTCAGGCTGCTAAAAGGGAGCATTGGGAGTGCGCAAACACACAAAAAAAAGAGAGGGCAAAGCCTGTTGTGAAACATCCAGAGATTTGAAATGATTCATGCCTCTTTTTTTTTTACCAAGAAAGGAAAAACACAGCTGCAACTTGTGTGGTGAGACAATCCCTTTAAAGGGGTGTTGCCACAATCTCATTTCATACCTCCTTTATCCATCTCTTCAGCTCTGTGTGCTCAGAAGGGGGCGTGTGCAATTTGTTTGAATTGCATATCATGTGATCCAGCAGGATGACATCACCAGGCCTTTCCTCTCTCTAGTCAAAGAAAGGTCTGTTTATATATAAAGCTCTGAGTAGCTCAGAGGTAAAGTTTTTACCTCACAGCACAAGGGTCCTAGGTTCAAATCCCTGCAGGAACCAAACCTGTGGATTTTTTTCTCTTTCTCAAGGCACATTCCTCATTGAGGTTTCTTTTTTTAATTTATTTGTACTGTATGACTAATTACTAAGGAGTACAGAGGACAGGAGTAGAATGACAGCATCCAAAAGGACGTGGAAAGTAAAGTGCCGCGTTTGGTGTTATAGGACCCGTGGTTGAACGGAGCTCTGCTCCGCAACAAAGTATAAGTACCCCTCTCGTACTGTATAATAGAAGAGTAATGTTTACGTGTCTTTTACGAGTTTTTGTAATAAAGAAAGTGTTTTATATTTACGGCCCACGAATGTGATTAGCACCTGGGGTTGAACACTCAGTAGCTGCCTGAGATGAGAGGTTATGTCAGAGCATGTCTGACCAGGAGTGAGGAGCTCACGGCCCTGGTCGTATCCCCTGGAGATGAGCATAAACAATGGATCACTAAGGGAGCAGCTAAAACAAAAACGGTGCAGAATTTTTAATAATGATGATTGGTGAAAATGTTTATTGTTTAGTTTACAAGTTTCCCACATCAATTTTACTTTGTGGCAAATCCCTTTAAGTGTTCAGCCTTCTGATGCTACCGGGACAATGCTGTGCCTGGAGAGGTTAGTAACCAACTGGAGCCCAAATATGTGGAATAAAAGGGGTAGTCCCACTACAGAAAGTTCACCTCTACCCTTTAGTTTACTGATTTGTAGTATTTTTCTAATATACACTTGTTGTGCACGTTGGCTTATATACCTTTTTGATCGGTCCCCAGGTTTCTCTTTGTTTTATATAGATTCCGGCCACCTCTGTGCTTTGAGCAGGGGCTGGGAGAGAGTGTAACAGTGTGACATACTCTGTGGCCAGGGAATCGGGAACGCATTCTGGCATATGTGTATTCAATCCCGGCCATTGAGAGGTAATGCTTCCTGTGTATTAGAACTGCTCCTGGGCATAGTTCCAGAGGAGTTCTCTGTTTCCTGCTGCTTCAGAGGCACCATAGCAATTACTGTTCTCTGCCCTACAAATGTTTATGTTGTAAACTACTGTCACAGGAGTTGCCAGGAAGTCCCAGTCATACTGATATGCTGTAATCTGATGTTACTACATTGTACCTCCTTTCCCCAGGCTGTGGATAGAGCGATGTCTGTCTGTGGTCAGCAGTCTGCACTTCTGTAGTGCTTGAGCGTACTACACGGATGGCTATTCTCTTCCACACTCTTGATAATATAGATTTATACAAATAATCACAGTGATAATAAATCAGAGGGGGCGGAAGGCTCAGACTGCTAGCATCGGGAGTGTGCAGGCACACAGAAAAACAGAGAGGTTAGCTGTTGTGAAACCCACAGATTTAAAATGATCTACGCCCCTTTTTATCAAGGGGAGACCAACACAGCTAAAACTTGTGTGGTGGGACCACCCCTTTAACTTCTTCACCATCCTCTGCTAAGGAACCATCTGACTGCCTTGTAACATTTTGCAGCCAGCAATTTAACACATTACTTTCCAGCACACTATACTGCCCTAAACCACCAGGGATTCTTACATTAACCTTTTCACTGATCTAGAATACCAGGGACCCTTAAGTTACTCCCTTCACTGGCCTAGGCTATCAGTAATTTGGACATGAACCCCTAGATGGTGCAGATTTCTGGTTGGCTGTTCTGGTTCACTGCAGTCAGGGCATCACCAAGCATCTGGGACACATGGCTCCATTTTGTTTATGGAGGCCCCAGTAAATGTCACTTTCAACTGTATCTGTATCCTCAGGATGTGGATATAGTACAAAACTATGGCAAAGCATATAGCTACTGGCTTCCCATCCTACCCGGCTTTCCACAGACCCGCAGCCTATGAGACTAAGGGCCACATGTATGAACCTGTTTTGGTCTAAAACTCACTTTTTTGCCCATAGGTTACTATGGGCAAAAGAGTGAGTTTTAGACCTAAACAGTTTCATACATGTGAACCTAAGTGCGCATTGAAGACTTCAATGGGCTGACATAAGTGGCACGATGACCTTACTTCATTGTGCCAAGCCACTACACCCAGTCTCCAATATTATTATTATCATTTATTTTGGAGTGCCCTTGATTCCAGGGCGCTGTACATTTCAGGCGGGTACATAAATAACATTGGTCAAACAATTACAAAATGACAATAAGTGACTAACAACTGGTACAGAGGGAGAGAGGTCCCTGCCCGTGAGGGCTTACAATCTACAGAGAAGGGGTGAAGAGACAGAAGGTGAGGGGCCGACATGTTTGTGGGGCGGAGCAGTGCAACACGGTTAATGTTGGTTATAGGCAATCCTGAAGAGGTAGGTTTTCAGGTTATGTTTTAAGCTGGTGAGAGAGGGTGAGCGTCTGAGGTGTTGTGGCAGTGAGTTCCAAAGTGTGGGTGAAGCACGAGAGAAGTCTTGGAGACGGTTATGTGAGGAGGTGATAAGAGGAGAGCAGATGAGAAGGTCCTGTGAGGAGCGGAAGTTGCGTGAGGGGAGGTATTTAGAGATTAAGGCAGAGATATATGAAGGGGAGAGGTTATGGAGAGCCTTGTAGGTCAAGGTTGCTAGCTTGAACTGGATTCGCTGGGCAATGGGTAGCCAGTGAAGGGATCGGCAGAGGGGAGAGGCAGGGGAGTAGCGAGGAGAGAGGTGAATCAGACGGGCAGCAGAGTTAAGGATGGTTTGGAGGGGAGCGAGGGTGCTAGCTGGGAGGCCACAGAGAAGGATGTTGCAGTAGTCTAGGCGGGAGATGACGAGGGCATGGACCAGCATTTTTGTGCTTTCAGAGTTAAGAAATGAGCGGATTCGGGAAATATTTTTTAGGTGGAGGTGACAGGCAGAGGTGAGGGTTTGGATGTGCGGTTTGAAGGACAGATTGGAGTCAAAGGTTATCCCAAGGCAGCGGACCTGTGGTGCTGGTGAGAGAGTGTAGCCATTGACAGTGATAGAGAGATCAGGTGGAGGGATAGAGTGGGACGGTGGGAAGAGAATAAATTCAGTTTAGTTTTAGGAGACGGGAGGAGAAGAAGGAGGACATGGACGTAAGACAGTTGGGAATCCGGGAGAGAAGAGAGGTGACATCTGGGCCGGAGATGTAGAGTTGGGTGTCATCAGCATACAGGTGGTATTGAAAGCCGTGTGATGCTATGAGCTGACCCAGGCCGAGGGTGTAGATAGAGAAGAGTAGTGGGCCCAGGACTGACCCCTGGGGGACACCAACAGAGAGCGGACGAGAGGAGGAGGTGGAGCGACAGTGAGAAACGCTGAATGTCCGATCAGTGAGGTAGGAGGAGATCCAGGAAAGGGCCAAGTCCGTGATACCGAGGGAGGAGAGGATGTGTAGGAGGAGTGAATGGTCGACAGTGTCAAAGGCAGAGGAAAGGTCTAGGAGGAGAAGCACAGAGTAGTGGCGTGAGGCTTTGGCAGTTGCTAGGTCATTGGTGACTTTGGTTAGGGCGGTTTCAGTAGAGTGGTGTGGATGGAAGCCCGATTGGAGCGGGTCAAGGAGAAAGTTGGTGGAGAGATGGGAGGACAGTTGAAAATGGACGTGTTGCTCGAGGAGTTTAGAGGCGAATGGAAGCAGTGAGAGGGGGCGATAGTTGGACCAGCCTGCAGCCTATGAGAGGACATTGCAAACCAGAGAACGGCTTAATTACTCTTGCCCACCATTGATGCAGACCATACCCTACACTTTGCTACCTGGGTGCTATGTGTCCCTGTATATCTGGCTGCGTTATAGCTAATTATTAAGGTGCTGTATATTTATATTTCATTAATATTTAATATTTTGTTCTGTATTGCCCCTTGTAGAAAGAAGATTGTCCAGGTCCCTAATTGCAAAGCATCAGAGGGAACATACCTTATTTTCTAACAATATCATATCACTCTTACTTTTTCCATCTCTACCAGGTAGGCATCAATAAAATCACGGATGTCGCTTGGATTCCAGGTTTTCCGATGCTCTGAAACGACTTCCTTTAAGAAGTCAATCAGTTCATACTCTGGATGCAACACTCGATCAACAAGCCAGGGAATGTTGGTTAGGATAGGAATTTCATTTAGAATCTAAAAACTAAACAAAACAAAAAAAAACAATGATATGACAATGAATGCTTATGTTAAAATAGATAAATAGGGAAACTTAGGGCGACATGCATGAACGGTTTACTTTTAGCCCAGAAACTGGCGCAGCCCTGTTCTCTAGATTTATAACCAGGTGCATTCCAAAATTTAGGTGCCTGTGACACTTTGTAATGCGCCTGAGATCCGGGGGCGTTCTGGAGTCGTGTCGCACCACAACCGTATGATTCTACACATTTCTGATGGCAAAACCAGGCGCATTACTGATGGTTCAGGTAGACCAAGTTAAAGGGAACCTGTCACATAAGTTATGCCCCCCTTGCTGAGGACAGCACAAGCTAGTGACAGACCTGCTGTTTCCAGCGCTGTGTCAATTATTCTGTAATTTATTGTAGTTTCAGAGCATTTAATGCTAAAATCGGATTGAGGAGCTGGTGTTAACCCCGCCCACCAAAGGCTAGCCTCAAGTGGGCGGGGTTTGAAGAAAAAAAAACTGACTCTTTTCATGACTCTTTTCTGACTGAAAACTGCAGATTTGAGCATTCAATACTCTAAAACTACAGCATCTTACAGAATAAAGGACACAGCGCTGGAAACTAGCTTGTGCTGTCCTCAGCAAGGAGGGCATAACCTATGTGACAGGTTCTCTTTAAAAGTGGCTCACCTGAGCCAGATTTCTCGTTTTGGATTTTGAAATGCCTAATTATGACCGCAGTAAAAACAGGTTCATGATTCGGGAATTCTATTTACAAATGTCTGAAAAAAAATTGGCCTGGGCGCCAAAATTATCATGTCGCCCTTAATTTTTTATGACTGTTGAGTGTGTTAAGTACTAGGGGAACATATCATACATTTAATTGATAAGAAAAATTATATTGTAGCTATTTTCTACTTATTTTTAAACATTTCACTGGTACTGTCATACTGTTCCCTCTTGTACTGTTTGTACAGTGGATGTGTGCTCCAACTTAATATGTTAAAGGTAGAGGGGGGGGGGGGGAGTTAGAGGTATTTTCTACTTTGGACAATTCCGATCTGTAAAAGGGGAAAAAAAAGTATCTTGACAATAAGTTGATCACAAAATGTCCTCCGTGACCCCTAGTTTTCTTAAATTTTTCTGGGGGGAAAACCTGGCAAAAGGCTCATGCCGAAAACGTCTAGGTCTAAGACTTTCTTTGTTGCCCTTTAGCAACCAATCTAGCCCCCCTTTCATTTTTTCAGAGCACTTTGAATGAAAGTGGAACTGATTGGTTGCTATGGGCTCTGATTGGTTGCTAAGGGCTCTGATTGGTTGCTATAGGCAAAAAAGAAAGTCTTAGATCTACACAGTTTTCATACATGTGGCCCTAAGTGTTGAGTTTGCTTGCAGCGCCACCACAAGGGAAATGAAGCATTACATAGCGTTTAGTCAGATCAACGGGATGTCTGTATGATGCAGGGCAGGACAGGTCCTCCAGAGAAGGACGCTTTGAACCAATTCTGTTGAACAAGAAAGAGGAGCCCCGGATAGGGAAACCCTCTTTTACTTCTTCAGTTTTCCCTATGGTGAATAAAATGTCTCCAAAACAAAAAAACCCCTTTAATGGTCTTAAAAGTGTCAACCGGTTAATAAAGTACAGAATAGGCAGAGTGCAGCCCCTTCCGAGGATGGAGGGAAAGGGGGAATTGCATTGTAGGGTGTCGAATTTTGAAATTTCTGTCTTCCTCCTCCTTGTAGATTGTAAGCCTCGTGGGTAGGGCCCTCTCTCCCTTTGTACTATTTTATGGTGTTTTAAGTGATATTCTCCTTTTGGGGGCAGGTCCTCCCCCCCTCTGTACTTTTTATAATGTATTTTGTAATGATATAATTACACAAAATTTTTGTTCGGGTTTTATGTTTTTTAGCTCCTTTTGAAGTACAGCCCCCGGTTTTAATGGCACTTTAAAAAAAAAATAATAATGAACCACTGCGTATATAGAGCTGTGATCGGGCATGATGGGGGGTTTCTCGTTTTTTTTAACCCCCTAACCTTTTTTTAAAAAAAACCCCTTCTAACAAAAAAAGGAAAAAAGGTCTTATCACTTCGTTGGCTTCAGCATGTGTACAATGCTGCCCCCACCAATGACATCATGTATATCCCTCACAAGACCATAAGTCAATCACTGTCTGCGCAATCATGTCCCTGCATATACGGTGTGACTAGTGACTGGCTCAGTATGAGACTGACGTTCTTTTGGGCCCTTCAAAGGAAATTATTCGAAGGCCGTGTTCACACGGTTTTCCCCGGTTTGTGAGCCCTTTGAGTCACAATCCCCCCGTGAAAAAAGGGGCGGGACGGGGGGCCCGGGGGGGCCCCTCCCGGCCCATAGACAATGCATTTTTTACGGGGGTACCGCCGTAAATAATGTGCAGTCCTTTCTCCCCCGCGGGGGATTGCCGAGGGGGAGGAGCGACGGAATCCACTGTTCTCTATGAGAGCAGTGGATTTACGTAATGACAGGGACGGTTTTGGCGCCGTTTTGAAGCGCAAAATCCGGCCGGGTCGGCGCCATTCCGTGCCCAAAAAAAAGGTGTGAACGAGGCCTAAGAGTCCACCCTCTATTTATAGATTTGCAGTCCACTTTAAGTAATCATTTCAATTCAGGTTTATAGAAGATCTGGTGATTGGTTCTAAAGTCCACTCCAAATGAGGTTCTTCTGCTAGACCTTAGGGGCCTTGAAATATTTGGGGTAAATCAAAAGTGGTATCACCTGGAGAAAGTTTTGGTACTCTGGTTGGCCAGTGGGCCATTATATTTCTGTATTGGCTTCAGTCAGCTACATGTAGGTGTAGGTGACTTTATTAGAGGGGGGCCCCAGGGAACATTTGGACGCGGAATAGTGATACCGGCCAATTGAGTAAATGTATTTTTTTTTTTTTTTATTTCAGGACATCAGGGGGCAGCAAGGAAGTTGAAAAACTTATGGGGAAAACCCTTTTTAAACCCTGCCCTAAATGTACATTTAGTGGAAATTTTCTCAACACAGAAAGGGGTTTATTGTGGAAAGGGCCCTGGTAGGGGTATTTTTCAAATGCCCCCTCCAAATAGTGCCCGATATACGGTGGGGTTTCCACCCAATTTTAGGGGAAAAACTTTACCATCTATGCAACCTGGTCATCCATTTTTTAAAAGTTTGACAATTAATTTTTTGGTTATGTATTTGTTTTACAGTAAGTATCTAAGCCATTTGCCTTTTTGCTTAGAAATTGAAAGTACCCTTTAGCCAAGAGTCCGAATTCTGCTTTTTGGCTGCGTAAAAGGGCGTAAAGTTTTGGAATTTTTTTATCGTCATCTCAACCCATTCCAATGCAATGGGGAGATGACCATACTAACAGCGTTGTTTACAAGGAAATGTGGATTTGAAGGACCTAGAAAAAGCAAAAACAAGAAACATTCATTTGGGGCCCCGCAAGCAAAGTTAAAAGGGGGGGCTAAAACAGGATTGAACAAGGTTCCTAGGCAAATAAGGGCCCAAAACGCCCCTCAAAAGGAAAATTCACCGCTCATATGCCCAACTTTCCCCCCTTATGCCCGGGATTCGTGGCGCCCGGCGGTTGCCTAAACCCTCGTCCGGCCTGGTTCCAAACATACACTTTGATGGGTATTATAGTTATGTAATTTAAAGAATGGGCCCCGAAAGTATGGCTAAAAATGGGGATAGTTGCACTTGCCACGGGTTACTTTTTGCTCTATGGGGTTCCCAGTAAAAGGGGGCGGGGAATGTTCGGTTGTTTCAGACTTCCCTTCTGAGCCGTTTTTGAGATAAGAGCAGGATCTCACCTATCGACTTTTTTTGCATATTTACAGTATATGCCATCAAAATCTTGGTGGAAAAACCCCCTCTTTAAGCATCTTTGGGGAAACATATCCCAGAAAATTTGTTCAAATTATCATTTTTGGAAAGAGAAAATTGATGTAAAAATGTATTTTAGCACTACAATTTTTATTAAACTTTTAAAGTGAATACAGAAATAACCCACTGTGTTTCTTACTCTGCATTGCACTGTAAATTTGAAGTTGGATGGGGAAACTAAAAAATTTTTATGTAAAAAAAAAATATGTTTTGAGAATAAGTTATGTCTAATACAAATTTATAATCTTACAATAACTCCGGATGATCTGATTTAATGTTTAATAGAGGCCCCTACTTCGTTTTTATTTAGGACTTTAATTTTTTCGCTTTGCACCTTCTTCAATATAACGAGTGCCAGGGACCTAACATACATTTAAAAACCAGAATTTTAATACCTATAAAAAAAGAACTTTTTCAAGAATTTTTATTACTTTCTGAAAAGTCAAAAGTTTACATTAACTAGGATTACACCCCTTTAAACAATTTGGGACAGTCCATATGATGATATAATGTTTTGGGGAATTCTGAGTTAATTAGAGACACACCTGTGGATGTATTTAAGAAAACCCAGAAACCAATGCTTTGTCTAAAAGCTAGGGGAAAGTCAAAAAAAAATCACCCCGAATCGGGAAAGGAATTGTGGACTTGACAAGTGGAATGCTAGATAACTGAGAGGGTTTCCCTTCAGTGTACAAACAAGTAAAATGCAAGTAAAAACAAGAGGGAATGCCCCACCCATTATACGCGGGGAGGAGATGGTTTTGTATCTCAGAGACGAATGTGCTTTGGTCAAAGTGTATAAACCCAAGGACAAAAGCATAAGACCTTTGGGAAAGTGCTGGCGGAAGTATTAAGTTTTGTGATTATCCAAGGAATGAGTAGAATAACAGGGTGAAAAGCCATCTGCCGGGAGAAGCCATTCCCCAAAAAAAAACTTTAAAAACATCCAGATTAATTTTTGAAAGCACACAGGAACCCAAAAAAACCCACATTTTTGAAGGGGCATTCCTGTGGGCTGACGAAACTAAAATTGAACTGTTTGGCCCTAATGCCATCATTATGTTTGGAGGAAAAGGAGGGAAACCTAAAACACATCCAAACTGTGAAACGGAGTGGCCCGCTCATGTTGTAAAGGTTGTCTTGCTCAGGGGGTTGTTGCTCTTCTTTAAAATAGTGGCTCAGGGAAAGAAGATTGGTGGGAATACTGAAGCAAATTCAAGACTCAAGGAAGTTAAAAACTTGGGCGGAAATGGGGGTTTTTAAATGGGGAAAAGACCGAAGCTACTGCCAAACTGGTTACAAAATTTGCTTAAGGATAACCCAGTCAATGTTTTGACCACAAAAACCCTGATCTGAAACCCCCCTTGAAAAGTTTTTGGGCAAAGCTAAAAGGTGGGGTTGAGCAGATGACCTACAAATGGCTCAGTTACACAGTCTTTCAGGAGGAATGGGCCAATTTCCTAACAACTATTGTGAGAAGTTTGTGGAAAAAACATCAAATCTTTTGAACCCAAGTCTTTAAAACTTTTGGGCAATGCTTCCAAATATAATGAAAGTATGGAAAATTTTGACTTTGCAGAAAAAATAATAAAAAAGCCTTAAAAATCCCCTCCTCTATTATTCTGGGATTTTCCAAATTTTAAAAAAATTTGGGTTCCCAATTGACCCAAACCGGTAGGGTTTATTCCCATTTATGTAAGATAGTGAGAAAAACATGCATATGTGTCTTTTT